>JAPYYQ010000003.1:0-272371 GCA_030522585.1 Anagyrus pseudococci | reverse complement strand
AATTATGAAATTCGTAATCTACGACATTGAATTTATTTAAAAAGTCATATCGCAACCTGATGGCTCACGAAGCATTTCCCAGTAAAATGACTGGACTATATAGATATTTTGGCATGAGTTTTAAGAACATCGGATCAACCGTGGTACTGTTAACTTACACGATCGCTCGATTGTTCGTGTCGAGTATACCGCCTCTTTTCTTTCTCCTAGGTACTTTACTGTATGGTAAATAAAAAGAAAATATTTTTCTAAGAAAATAAGTTTTTTTGTGTCTTTGTACTGAACTATTTCACGTACCAAGACAGTGCGTAAAATTTTATTACGATATACTATATCATAATAACTCATTTTACACACTAAAAACAGTGCGTAAAATTGCATTTTACGCATACTATTACAAAAACTTTTATACATAAGTAAGAAAATAAAGCTTTAATCCTGTAAATAAATTAATTTTCTAAAATTTAACATTTTTTCCTATAAACAATTGTCCTTTCTTAGCTATTTATAAAAGTTTTTGCAAAAGTACCTCCGGTACCTCGGGATGATTTTGTCTAAGGAAGACAATTAACTTTGATTCATGAAAATCGAATGTCAATTGGCAGAGATTGCCAACTTTTATCAATGTCGATAGCAGCTTGTTGCATGAGTAATTTCAGAAAACTCTTAAGAGAATGCAGAAAGCGGGGTGAAACTGATTCCGTTTCAGTAACATTCCATTAATTATTATTTTTTGTCTAGGCACCGCAACTCTAAAAATTTGCGTTTTGCGTTCTAAATACATATGCCATAATATTCATTTTTATTGGAAAAACAAAAACAAATAATTAAAATTGGAATAAATAGAAAACTAAGGCTATAAATATTTCGCAACCGTGAGACCTTCAACTTACACGATAGTTCGATTGTTCGTGCCCAATAAGTATACGTTTTCTCCTCGATACTTTACTGTTTGGCAAATTAAACGAATTGAATTGAAAAAATAATTTGGGAATTTTATAAGAAGTTAGCAATATAAACCTTCGCGTCTCTTGCCTCTGTCCCGAGCTATTATTTTCATACGTTTTTTTTCTATGAGATGAGAAAGAAAAAAAGGGTTGTCTGTTGATGATTATTTTTAATTATCGTACACCTAATTAAACATTAAACAATAAAATCTAGTATAAAATCAAACACGGATATTTCTTAGCGAATTCATTTATTGTTACATCGTTACAGCTACCTCAGCTTGATCAAAATTATATCAATGCTATATTTATTTCAAATTATAGTCACTGTAATATGTCTATCGTCTACTTTTTCGTTACAAAATGATAATAAAAAAATTCCAGGAGTAAACGTTATCAACAATATCATATTGAAAAAAAGCCGTACTGCCAAGTAGATGACTGCGTCATCGTTGATATCATATTCTTCGGTTTTGCCACCAATAATTTTCTGCAAGGCACAGGCGTAATACTGAAATGCCATAAAAATCAAGATAAATAATAAGTGGATTTCTTATTCCGACAGTGCATAGCGTATCAGGTTAGAATAGAATGTATAAGAATTACCCAGAGTATTATAATATATATAATTATGTCCAGTAAGGGCAATCTTAATACGATATTGAGAATAACGCTTATGATAAAAGCAATCCAAAGATATTTGTTTGTTCTGCCACGTTTGGTAAAGTCAATCTAACCATAAAATATATTAATATTGTTATTCGGCAATATAAATGTGTAACTGAACTAATGAACTTACGGGTGCAAATATCCCAATTAATGTAGCGCCTGCAAATTGGATAGTATAAATCAACTGATATATGATATGGCATTTATACGAAAATTGAGAGACTTTAAAGAGCAGTACGATAGCAACGCCGATGCTCAGGGTCTGAAACAATACAAGTGTAAAAATTAGCCAGGCCACGGAATTAATATTGGCGTAGTCTGAGAGTATCAGTTGCGTTACCTCCATTACAAGAATAATCTCTTTATATGGCGTCGTATATTTGACTTCGCCAATGAGTACAAAAGCCAAGTAGCCCAAAATGAAAAACATGCTATAAAAATCATATCGTTAAAGCATTCTTTAATTCCTACTTTTATTTTTTATATGCGTTAAGGCAAATAATTTGCTTACTAGATAGAAAAAATTATTTTAACAAAAAATTTAATTTCGTCCTCTGGTATAAGCTGTTTCTCCTCTTGCTTATCATACATAAGGCTACAAATCACAGAAAAATTAGATTTTACGTGATGTATGGATAAGTCGCGCTTTTTCAGATACTCACAATGTACAAATACTGGCGCAAATAAAGCAAATGATCATCTGGACTATAAAGATTTGGAAGATTTTACGACGATGCTCGTCCATTGCACCTTTACGTAATCGCACAGGGACTCAAACTTACTAAAATTAGAGTCAACTGCAAGAACTTGTAAGCTCGTCTAATTATTTATTTTTGCCTAGACACCGTAACCCTAAAATATGCGAATTTGCGAATTGCGTTTCGAAATAAATATGCCACACTTCATTTTTTTAGAAAAATAAAATTGAAATAAACAAAAAACGAGATACACTAGAACTTCAACTTATATCGTGCTGCAGATCTGAAAGGGGATAGTCTTCACTAGGACAATTCTCCGAGGATTTTTATCCGCTAGCAGCAACGATGTATGATCGCTCGATTGTTTATGCCAAATTGCCTAATATACGGTCTTCTTCTCGATACTTTACTGTTTGGTAAATTAAAAGAATTCAATCTAAAAAAAGCCTGGGAATTTTATGAAAAGCTAGTAATATTAACCTTCGCGTCTCTTGCCTTTTGCCCGAGCTATTATTTTCATGTTTATTTTTTCTATGAAGTCAGAAAGAAAATAGAAGACGTCGTCGACTTGAAAAAAATTCGAGCTTCTAAGGCTCCACTCCAATGGTGCCTTGAACTCGTTACAAAAGACATTGTCGATTGACAAAAACATGACTGGCCTCTAACGTGGACTGCGCTCGCTCAGATGGCAGCGCGCCATCGCTGCTCTCTCAGCCAAAACGTCTTATTGATTAAAGATTTGAGAAAAGTATGAATAATCAAAAATTTAAGCACTCAATTAAATAAAAAGATGGAAATATTGAAATCAGCAAAAAATTTTATTATATCATTTGGTTACAATATTTTAGAGGAAAATCATTTAGTCGACCGAAGAACGACACTACCTTATGAAAAAAAAACGATAATTATGATTCTTTGGGATTTGAATTTGATGGTGCACCACAATATGGCGGTTGACTAGCAGTTATGGTATAAAATGCACTATCAAATTTATCTTTATACTTTTCGGCATTAATTCCCATTTCTATACATTGGGCTTTTGCACATTGTTCCTCAAGCGTGACATTCGGATGCTTCGTGTTTTCATCCCATACGTTAGCCCAACAATGTACTGTAGGCTTAAGTGATTCTATAAAGATATCGACAGCCCTAACGTGGCTACATGTCTGTTTACCTGTACCTGCAAAATTATAATATTACGTTAAAGTAAGTATGTTGCAAAGCTTATTAACGATTCTGGTATATTACGTACTTAAAAGTGACAAGTCCTTCGATGCACAGCCAGGCTGAACTTTTCCGCCATTTACGTAAAAATTAACGTGACCTGCAATTATTTATAGTACAGGTTTGTATTCATGACTGACGTCTCCAAGATTTTTAGACGTGTCTGGTAAAATATAGTACCAAACACATTCTATTTGTACCTGCTCGTCTGTGTAAACCAATGCCACTTCCAATTTTACTTGGTGCATTGGTGTAAATTACATCAACGAACGGTGCTACGGATTTGTCCAGACCAACATTCTTATGAAAGTTCTCGAGTTCTAGCCCTACAGGATCGAGTCCTGTGACTCTGTTCGGTAGCCAAAGTTTATGATTTTTTATTTTATTACGAGCCACTTCGGCAAGTACATGAGCGCCTATGCCGATTCCGATAAAATGAAGATAGCCCCATTGATCTGACATTTCTGTGTCTCTGCGCACGAATATATTAAAATTACACAAAACTAATAATATCATTTTATCTAATATGGTAAGTTTTCATCCTGATAAGTCATTAATGCCCTTATAATTATTTCCTGCACAACTGGTAAGCAGTGCTTTATTCGCAAACGGGAAAAAGGTCTTATTATTCCCGAAGGAATAAAGCACTATTTATCTTGTATTTTACAGGGAACAGTGAGGCCATTATTGACCTATCGGGAATAAAATAGCAACTGTGACAAGTGCTTAATCATTTTGAAGCATAATATACTATTATGAAAATAATGATAACATAATGTAAAAAAATTACAGGTTGAACTGAATTTCGATTTTAAATTTTCCGATATGGTCCGAAATTGATGTCACTAATTTCTTAAGAGAAGGTAGCATTCGGTTGGAAACCGATTCCGATTTAGGAATATTCCATGTAATGGTAATGACATTCACATCATCCTAGAAGTAAACGTACTTTATATGTCAATTAAAACTATTAGCTGTGATATTTTAAGAATAACAAATAAATAATTACCCATGCTAATAAAGCATCTTCCAGTTTTTTTATCAAATTTCGATCCATCTTTGATGCACTGTCTTGGGCTATTACAATTGTTCTTCTTGAGATACTGAATTCTGGATGAAGTTTAGGAATTTTCTCCAATTCTATTTTGTCTGCTGTTTCTCTAGTTCTAAGATACGCCTGGATAGTAATATTCTTTGGTACTTCCCTCCCATCACGGATGTCACTTTGAACTCCAAAAATGTTGAAATAAAACGGAATTAAAAGAAAGTATAAATTCATTGTAACGTTTTCTTCTGAACGTGCCAAAATCGTACTGCAGTATCACAATTTTGTTCCTTATTTATACTGCTCGGTGAATCAATATTTCCCATTTCGTTAGATTGACATTGTCGTAAAACTTTAGCCTACCAGCATTAAAATTTTTATCTCGATTCAATTATTTTTTGCGTTTAACGTGATTTATCGTTGAACGTTATTAACCTCCAGTATGTTCTAAACAATTATTGAACGAACCTAATAAAACAGCAAAACAATTCACGCGCACAATTTTTTATTACCACGTGGCCAATTAAAAATTAAACAATAAAATCTAGTAAGAAAAGGAATTCGAATATTTTTTTTTAGCGAATTTATTGATTGTAGACATCGTTACAACCTCCTTCGCATGTTTGTTTAATTAAAACTCTATCTGCACACTTACTGGAATGCGCCATAAAAAGTTTCGAAAGGCGTTGTCGGTTGATGCAAAAATGACTGCTGCCTGTAATGTGAAAGATTGCAGCGCGTCATCGCTGCTCTCTCAGGACAATTTAATGATACCAAAACGGCAATACTCGATCGTAATCAAATTTAAGCGCAGCATCACGTTGATATGGCCAATGCTCATGTAACGCTTATTGTTTTTACTCGCGCGCTTGTTTTTTTTATAGATTTGTATTGTTAATCGAATTTAAAATAATTAAAAAAAGAAACCAAGCAATTTAATTTACTAAATCGCATAAGGTTTTTATTGGTCGTAAACGTATTTTGTGGATTAGTTTTACGTTCAGCCAAATATTAAATTGTCAAAGCTATTGCAGAAAATAAAAAAACCATTAAAAAATGTAAAATCAAGGTAACGAACATAACTTTTAAATTGAAATCGTTATATGTTACATTACGATTGCCAGAGGTATTTATTACCGATCGACCAATAGCTACCACTACCACGAGCTTCAGTCTACAGTATGTGTGTAGTGTTTTAGTAGCGTGTAGCGTCACATAGTAACTTTCAGCTGCACGTGTTTTGATCTTCCTAACCTCAAAGATGGAGGTGGTAAACAAGATCCTCAGCGGCGAAGCCGATTCAGAATCGAAAAAAGCGACGACCGTAGAAAAGGACATTGAGGTGGAGATCGACGAGGGTACGCTCCTCGTCTCGGATTACAACCAGCTCGATCTGAAGAGGGACCTCGAGTCGAAGCTGAAGGAAGCGACGCGCGACAACGTGCAGCTGCTGATCAACCGGCTCTGGGGCCTGCCGACCAAGTGCGTCGAGGAAGTGATCGTGGCCGAGCTGCCCAAGCCAGTCTACGTGCTGCCGCGATCGCGCAAGCCACCGCAGCCGAAGCCCCTCACCAAGTGGCAGCAGTTCGCCAAGGACAAGGGTATCAGGACCCAGCGCAAGGGTCGCTCGAAACTCAAGTGGGACGACCTCCTGCAGAAGTGGGTGCCGACTTTCGGCTTCAAACGCGCCCAGGCAGACGCCCAGAAGGAATGGATTGTCGAGTGCGGAGACGATGGCAAGCCTCGGGAGGATCCACGTGCTGCTATCAAGACTGCAAAGGACGAGAAGAAGGCTAAGAACGAGCTGCAGCGGCTGAGAAATCTTGCCAAGGCTAAGAAGGTCAATGTGCCTAAAGTTGGACTGCCAAGCGCAGAACATTACAAAGATGCCAAGCAACTGTCTGTTGGGGCTAAGGTAAGGATTATTGCTGCTTCTTATTTTCTTTTTTAATGTTTGATGAGAAGTTTTGTGATATGTCTTTATGTATTGTAGGTGGCTGAAGTATCTACCGCTTCACTTGGTAAATTCAATGAGGTTCCTAAGAAAACTCCTCTGAAGAAGGTCAAGAGTGGAAAAGTATCAAAGAAGAAGAAGAAGACTGGTCAAATGAAAGAATCGGCGTCTAAAACAAGCAAAAAGCCAAAGGCAGGAAAAGGAAATAGAGATTTTCGTAAAAAAGTTGGAGGAAGAAAAAGAAGACAGTGATTTATTGGTGTTTAAGTGTTGTCTGTTAATATATTCATTTAACTTTAGCTATGATTAAGATAAAGTTTTTCTATTATAAAGTACTTTCATTTTTTATTTTTCTTTCTTTAACATTCCTCAGAGACTTCATTTTTATAACCATGAACTTTTTCAAATACTATTATCAAAGTATAAATCATTTTGTATGTAACAGCTGATGGTTGAGTCAAACTGAATGACTTTTCAATAGCTGTGCTTATTGTTTGAATTAATTTTTCATCATATTGGATAATCTCATTGTTGTCAATACTTTCAATCACTTTTTCATAATATTTCCATAATATTACTTCTTCAGAGTTTAATGTTAAATCTTTATGAATTTTCTGAAAAAGAATTTTTTTGTAAAATCTATTTTAAAACTAATTAAATTTATTACAATTTTGATTCTGTGTTACCTTTGGTGGTAAAATTGGATAACATGGCCAGTTTGATTTGCAAGCTATACAATCACAATCAAAATCAAAGTTTTGTTTCAGTAGATTCCGCCTTAATGGATTGGCATTCTCATAAAAAGAGGAGTAGTAGCTATCAAATAACTAGAACATTTAATTTTTTTAATTTCATAAATACACACATGAATGATTAAAAAAATAGAATCATTACTTGAGAATTTTTTTTAATTGGTTGCAAAGCATATAAAATAAATTTTTGATCAGCAAAACATCTTCTAACATTTGGATTACAACTATGGTTAGTAAGACTAGCAATTGGCACAATACATGTACCTTTTCTACAACCATTACCATATTTAATGTTGTTAGTTACATTCATTACCTAAAAAATATAATTTTATATTTTTTTATCCAATTTTGAATGATACACATAATAATCAATAACTCTTACAAAATGGCTATTGATACAATTAATTTTTATTAGTTTCAAAATTAGCAAGCCAAAAAACATAGCATCAGAATTTTTTGACAACTCCTCTGCATTTGTAAATTTATAATCTCCAAGTAATTTAGTATATTTTGCCAAACATGTAAGAGCAATAACAGAAAATTTTATGCAACTCTTTAATTCTTCCTCTGATACATTATTTGACAAACTGTATAAACTTCTGAATTTGCTGCTTTCAAATTTTCCATTGTCTGAGAAACCTCTGGTATGTTTGTCTAAAATAAAAATGATCAGATTATTTAAAAAACGTTTTGAACTAAAAAAAAATAAATTAATTAAGTCCATTTACCAGTACAGTTATCAATAGATTTCAATTCACTTTTGAACTTCTTTAAGCTACCGGCTTCTCTCAAACCTTTTATCATAGCTCTCACACAAATACTATCAAAAGAGACATTTATATTGTATTCATTTTTAGCTATATTAACAGCAGTTGTAATATAAATAATACAACAACATTCTATATCATGATATTGTTTCCAAGCTTCCTCCTTACATGCATTTGAACAATACATGAACCATCCACAGTTATCACAGGGTATACTTGCCCAAGCTTTGACCAAGCAATGACCACAGTGTGTATGCAATTTTTGAGTACTAAATCCATTAATATATGGCTTTTCAGCAAAAATAATTTCTCCAGGCTTAAAATTACGGGTGGCTACCAAGTATCTTCCAAACTTTTCATTATATCTCACGGCTACAGACCTGCTTTGACTAGACATTTCCAATGCCTTACCATTACTCTCCTGTATCGAAAGATTTGAAAAATCCTCCAACTTTTTTAAACCATCATCACCCCCGTCCTGACAAACAAAAAGGTACAACAATATTTACAACAAAAAATCTTAAAAATCCAAAAAGCTTACCACTGAAGAAATTTCTGTATTCATTTCAACTTTGATTCCGTCAAGGGCTTTCAAGCACTGTTCCTTGCGCTTGATCAATTTTTCTCTCAGCTGTTCAGATTCCGTAATGCCCAAAGCTCTGTCAATATCACTCATACAATCATCATGCCTACCGAGATGTAGCAGCAAAGCCGAGCGATTGCTGTAGGCCACAGCTTGTTCCTCGGAGCGATTTGGCGCGTAGGCTACACTCTTGGAGTAACACCTCAGAATCTCCTCGTGTTCCTCGGCTGTGTGGTGTCTTTTTTTGTAGAGATCGTTGCCCTTCAGTCTTGAATTCACCGATTCTTGCACGTTCTTCGTAGGAAATCGGTATTCCAGGTTTTCGATCATCTTCAGCAGCTCTAGAGTCTTCAGCTCTTCGAGGAAGAGCTTTACATCGCGTGCCATTATGGGACTAATTACTTTTACTTGTACGGATAATGGAAGACAATGGAGGTGACGCCGTGACAAGGACAAAGACTTGTTGAACTATGCGCGCGGTAAACACTTTTATCTCTCATTCGGAGAATTAGCCTAGGGATTTCTAGTTACAACTGGTTATTTTAGTTGGGACTAAGGGGATTTTTAAAATTGCTACTTTTTCTTTGACGACGGTTTAATTTAATGAATTGTATGTTTTTTTTCTACATTATTTTTTTTTTTTCATTCGTATATTTATTACAAAAATTTAATGACAGGTGAAACAAGATAACGCCGAGCTTTGTTTCTCGACAGTTGGTCGCGAACACTGGTTTTTTTAATCTTTCTTGAGCGGGTTTAGTTTAAATGCAGATGTAACAGGGGGTAGCACACATCTTTCAGAAATATATATTATTTGCGGTATTGACTTTGGATTCACAGACAATTCTAAGTTGCTTATCTTTACATAGAAATTTTACACATTGTGCGACAGTAATAACAAGTGAGCGTTTTTTTTTTACACATTTAATTGTAAATTGTAGCAAATTTATGAAAATCATAAAAAAATTTCATGAATAAAAATAATTTATTAAAATATAGGTATTGTTTTATAGTAACTTGTAGATGTACAAGTTTTAATTTAATGATTGAGTATAAAATTTTTCTACATCAAAATCTTAAATTGCATATTGAGTATTATAAGGACAATCTATTGCTTGTGTATAGAAAATAGTTCATTTTTTCAAGATTATGAGTACACCAAATGAAGTTAGGAACAATGATCTACTTTTTAATAAATAAGAAAAGTATTGTAAAGACTTTCAGTAGCTTAAGAATTACAATAGTTTGTTTTTTACACTGGAGGGTGGTGACATGTCAGTCTAAACCTGTTGTAAATATTATGGTAATTTAAAAAATAATTATATGAAACTTATAATAAATGTGATGAAATTTTTTTAATTATAATGGTTTCTTAAATTTGCTTTAAATTTACATTATATTATAATAAGGAACATCTATATTTATGATAAATTTATCTGTGAAATGTAGATGACTAATGCACTGCAATCTACATATTATTGCCTTTATTACAATATAAACTTTTCATTTATATCTCTTTTATAGTTTTTACATACAGAAATATTCTTTCTGATTTTCTTTAACAAAATAAAAAAGTAACTATTTGTTAGTACTTCTTATATGCAAAATAATTTTCTCTTTGTTCACTGTTAGGAATTTAGTAAAACTTTTGAATAAGTTGTGTGATTTGAAAGATTGCTGAAGCAAAAATGTCATTGCTTGAAGTATTATAAATTTTTTTTCAGTTTAATACAGTTATAAAACAATGGATAAACATATGTCATTTTATAAAATTGAAAGTAGAGCTTGTAACATACAACTTTATACATTTGTACTGAGTTGGCAACAATAGTTTTTATATACAAATGTCTAACTTTACTATAGTTTTAAGCAATACGTCTTCAGTACAGTTGAAATCCAGTTTATTTATATACATTCTAAAATAAAGTCAAAGAATATTTGATCAAAAAATGTCATCTTCATTCTTTTATAATACTCTTTTGAAAACAAAAAAGTAATGGTCTCTTAAAATTATAGTCAAATCTATATTTGGTAATTAGACAATTGTTCAGATCTCTAGACGGCATCTATTCTTAAACCAGAATCGCATACATCGTCCTTTCTCACATTTCTTAGACTAAAAAAAATATCCTAAAAATTATTATAACTGAGACGAAGAATCGCAAAATGACTCCTAAAATATAGTTTTCTGAATCGCTCATTTAAGTCCAGGAAAGAATTCCACTTTAAAATAATTGTCAAATTAAATAAAAACAAAAATAATTCTTTTAATGCAGTAGCAATCAAGAGTCATCTTGGATTCGCCTCAATCGTCAAAGCCGATTGTGCTCGACAAATTGAGCGACATTGTCTTAACTATTGCGCGTGAAGTCGGACGGCCTCTTTATAGCTTCTCGTTTTCCTCCTCTTCGCCACTGCTTTGGGCGTCCTTCGTGTTTATTCTTTTCTCCTCATCGGCGACGTCAATGTTTGCGCTCTTCGCACTAGCTTCCAGGTTGTTCCACGGCTGGATTTCAGCCGAGCCAAAGATCCAGAAGAGAATCGTGGATGAAAAGAATACTACTGCGGAGATCCAGAACATGCCTCGCCATTCATATAAACCGTTCTAAATAGATTTATTGACAAAGTATTATTAAAAGAGTTCCTAATGGACTTATTATTTTTTACATAGCTATATCAAGAATATCGACAATAAAAAAAGGTTCTTACGTGTTCGTTAGTGAGCGCTCCCAGAACCGCTGGTATAATGAATCCGGAAAAGCTGCCAAAGGTGTTCATGACGCCGTAGAGCGAGCCAGCAAAGTTAGGCGCCAGATCTTGATGGTTCTGCAAACTCGTTTGGCAAGCAGCGCCGTTAAAGGTGAGCGCGAGCACCATCATGGCGACGGCAATGAGGCGATCGCAGCCAGCGTAGGTAATCAAAAGCAAACATGCCGCGGGTCCCACGTGTGCTAAAATAACGAAGGTATACATAAGAGAACGGAAAATGAGAATAGGTGCACTTATCGTTCTTTGTGAACTTACAGAACAGCATGAAGGATCGGCGAATCCAGCCAAGCGTAAGGAGGCCCTTCTTGCGGCAGTGATCGCCTGCCGCCGCGAATACGACGCCTGCAAGAAGACGCGTGATGTACGGCAATCCAGTCAGCGCTCCAGCCTGTACACACGAGCAATTATTAAAAATGTTTGTATTAAATTATCGATGCGATTATCAGTACGAGTCCTCACGTTTTTCATATCAAAGCCAAGAATCTCCAGGGTATATTTAGGCCCACTGATCGAGATGAAATAGATGCCCCACATGTTGGCGAAGTGAGCGTACAGCTGGACCAAGAACGGCAACGACGTGGCGATCGATTTAACCGGTAGCTTAGGCTGCAAAATCGTATAACAAAAAAGAACAAATAAAAAAATAAAAATCCATCCAACGCTATTTGTAAGCCGACGAACCTTCTCTTTGCTGACGGACGTGCCAATTTGCTCCTTGATGTAATTCTTTTCTTTCTCGGTGATGGTCGGATGGACATCCGGAGTGTCGTAAGCCAGCCAGACCCAGAGCACATAGAACATCAGCATGAACACGCTGGTCGTGTAGTAGGCGGCCTTCCAGCCGTACGAGTGGATTATGAGTCCGCAGACGGAGAGGGTGACGAACGTGCCGAATGGCCCGCCTTAAATAAATTATCGGATTATCTCGAGAGCTACAATCTCGTTACGCTGGTATCCGTGATACATAGGTCTGATAATCACCTTGCATTGTCCATACGAACATTCCCTTCTCGTTAGGCGGTACCCACCTAGCGATCATAGCGTGAAGTGCCGGGTAGACAGCGCTCTGTAAAAAAGAAAAATCGTTTCCTTGAATTTTCCAATTTCCCACGCCTAAGAACAAAAATAAAACACTAATTTTCTTTCCACTATAGACCATGCGTAACATTCATTTATCTACCGCGCTCTATTTGTGTATTCAGAAGCTATAAAAAAAAGAGACAACGAGCCAACGAGACGTGTCCGCTCGATTGTGTCCACTCGATTCTCTCACGCGCGCCTCGTTCCCCGATCATTATCGTCGTAGTCCTCTCGAGTGGCGCGGCACTTTAGAGAGAGAGAGAGCCCACTTGTGATTTGTGTATACAAAATCGCTCGGCGATTATTTAATTGGCCGCGTTCACGCCCACCGGAATAATGAAAAGAGTTTCTGCGTTCCTCTGCTAATTCCCGCTAATTTCCAATTCTATCTTTTTTTTCTTCTTCTCTTTCGCGCAAAGTAAACATCACGTTCACTTCGTAGCCTTGGTTTGCGTTATCTCCTTTTTTTTCCTTCTGCGCATATATGCAGTCTGTGTGTACTCACGCCGAAGAATCCCATGATGAAGCGGAGTACGATGAGGACACTGTAGTGGATATCGGCGGCCCAGGGCATCAGGAGATTCAGCACGGCTGGTATCAGGGTTGCGAAGCTAAGGATTGACAATTATATTAATTAATGCGATTAACAAGCGAGTTATACACGCTGCATTCCTAGCTTGATATCGTGATTTATACGCGGAAATTATAGACCTCGCGCTGTGTTATGCTCACTCGTTGTTATTTTGATGACTATTTATCCGCTTGCTTTTTTTTTTTTTTTTTAAAAAAAGAAGAAAAAAACGTAGTTCGACAGTTTTATTTTTCAAACGGACAGACATCAAAATGTCGAAAGACGAGCGAGAAAAACAAGCCACCTACGTATCCGGAATACGTTATATCTCCTCCTACCTATACGTATAAATAAACATTATGTGTACTCACGCAACAACTCGGGCACCTCCAAACTTCTCGGCGAGCATGCCACCGGGCACACTGGACGGCAGGGTCCCGTAGAAGTACGCCGCCAATATAAGTCCCTGGACGTGCTGGTTCCACGGGTATCGCTCTCCATACTACGTCCCCAAAAAAAAAAAAAAAACAAACCAAACATAATTTCTCCCAAAATGTAGGTCAGTATTACTAAAATCGAAATTGATTTACATCGGGCAGTGCGCGCGGTACGTTGGTGTCATTGCCGGTCATACTGTAATTGGCGAAGCCGCCGGCGTTGCATTCGGGTCCTTTGTTCGATCCCTTCTTGCTGCTCACCATCGCGACGATGATGATCGAGAGGTTCGTCCGTATGACGTAGGAGAACATGCAGGCGAGGAACATGAGCGAGCCGAGCACGGCGCGCCGGGGTATTAACTCTGCAAATCAAGACAGATTAGAGAAGGGGGGAAAAGTACCATAAGAGGGTTCAACGATCGATAATATGCGATCGATCGCCGATTTAACGCTGAGATCGATGCAGTTTCAGAGTGTGGGAGAGAGGGGGACGTAGGATACTTTGTATTTTTAGGCACGTGGGATGATGTAAATTGTTGAGCCGGCCTTGGGACTGACGCGCGGCGCTTCTCTCTCTTTTTTTTTTGTTCTCTTCCACGCAACGTGCCCGGCTATTAATAATCCAGCCGAGCTGCTCGAGAAGAGAGAGAGAGAGACGTTGGGAATGCACGTATCGGAAAAACGCATCACAAATGAAAGATAAAAGTGACTCACCGTTTAACCTTTGGGACAGAGCCATTGTTTACTTTTTTTTCTTATTCTTCTGGTCGCTATACGATCCTTGGACGGTTGGCGATCCAACTGGAAAGTCAAGTATACGCTCCTTGTGTCATGTACGTAGACTCGACAATAAGGCCAGTGGCGATCGACGCAGGCTTCTCTCTCTCTCTTGCGAGGTTGTCGACTTTGCTGCTCTGCTGCGGGATCGATGCGCCTTTCTGGAATGCGATTTATCAATCCATTGCCTTATATGCGTTACAGCTCGTTTGATATATGTTCTATATTTCATCGATAATAAATTACGAAGAAGTTATGAGGATTTTGGGGAAGACATTAAATTCAATGTGGGCTTTAATCGAAAGTATATATAAGCGAAGGCGCGGATACATAAATCGTTACGTAAACGGAATCCTCGGGAAACGAGAGCCGAGAGTAACGTCAGCAGCGCGCGGTAGAATTCAATACCGACCTCTTTCTCTTATCGCGTTTAATAAGACTAAATTAACTTATACACGTACTGCCCTCCCCCCCTAGTCTGTTACCATCGGCTTCAATTTCACCGATCAACTAGGAATTGCCCATTTTTTCGCAATTCGTCGACGATGATTTGTATATTTCGAGAATCGCAGCGTTTATCTAAGTAAAATAAAAAGGAAGCAATCCCGGGACTACCCGATAAGATAAAGCAGGTTGTCTTTTCGTTGATTACGCCAATGTGCAATATATCGCGATGATTCGCGTAATAACAACCGCGGGCAATTTGAGATTGTAAATCGCTTGGAGAAACGGAGCTTCTAATCTCTCATAGTATAGTCTGCGAAAATCGTTTGTTTTTCATCTACAAACGAGTCTAATGCCGATGTTGTAAGGACGCTCAAGTACATCTGCATCTAGAGAGAGAGAGAGAGAGGGAGTCTCGAGCGCAAACACGAGTTATCTGTTTTCCTTGCTTGTTTATACATCTTTGGCTTCGCAGACAATCTCTCTTTTGCATGTTTGTTACACATTGCATAACCGATCGCCGATCTTCTCAAACGATTTCCGCGGCGGTAAAAGAACTTGAGCTCGGATTATAATTAATTATCCTTCCACTCCCTTATTTCCGCTTTGCACATCTAGTCGCAGAATCGAAATAAATTGGAGGGTAACCGTCCAGTCATCAACGAGACGGGTAAAAAGAAAAAAAAA
Organism: Anagyrus pseudococci; assembly: GCA_030522585.1. NCBI lineage: Eukaryota > Metazoa > Arthropoda > Insecta > Hymenoptera > Encyrtidae > Anagyrus > Anagyrus pseudococci. Next base: position 256,967 of record JAPYYQ010000003.1, on the reverse strand, counting down.
GGAGCCGCTGGCTATTCTCGACAGGCCGATTCTATAAATACTCGGCGCTTGTCGTTCTCACGCGCTATTATTGTACACGTACCCCCCCCGCGTAAATTGACGAATTAGACCGTTTAGCTGCCGACCAGCGTGTAAACACGGCGATTTTCGTGTTTCCAATTTTATACCGTAGCGGAGCCTGTCTGTTGCAAAGCGCGACCTTTATACAATTACATCACGTCTCGCGCCTTGTTTTTTTTTTCCCCCCGCGGCTTATGCAGACAGAGGCGCCTTATTGTCCAGAGAGCGACACGGTATATGCACACTCTGGGATGCGCGTGATTTTTCCTTCGATCCTTCATCGCGCCACTGTATCGAACGTTTCGGCAGCTCGAGTCCGTCTGGCAATGATAAACAAGGTTTCGTTAATACCTCGTTTTATCTTCTTAATGCCAAGGCATCAAAGTATTCGTTGCAAGCGCACTTTTTTTTTATTTTTATAACGTGTGTCTGTAGGCACACGTCAATGAAATAACGGATTAAATTTATAGACGCTGAGTCACCGAACAATTTTTCTTTACAACGCCGCGTTCTCTCAGCCATTCCCTAATATGCAACTGTATAGAATATCCGTACGGACACTGTACTCGCGGCGATTATTTATGCAAATTTTAATTAACGCACGCTCTCTCCGCGTCTCGTATATGCAGTTGACGCGATAGAGGACTGTTTGCAATTCAATTAAGAAACGCTTCTCTCGCAACACATAAATCAACCTATCCAGTTTTCCAGTCCGTCAAGTCGAATTAATAATGCGCTTCATAAGAACCTCGGACGATCGATCCACAGGAGCGCCTAGAAGGACGAGTTTTTCCACACGCGATCTAGAGAGAACTTGTGGGGGGGGGGGAGAGGGGAAGTAAGCCCCGGAAAACGCAACGCCGCGGTTATAAGCGCGGGACGCAATTAGACGCTGCCCGGTTGCTGAAATAGGCCTCTCTCCTCTCCACGCCTCTCTTTTCCAACGCTCTCTCGCGCAGCTGCTCTTCCACGTTGTTACTCGAGAGAAGCTCTTATCTTTTCGCTGCCGCTTATTTTCGTTCTCGCGTTGATCGATCGCTCTTCAATTTCGTCATCTCGCGAAAAGTAGAGGAGGGGGTGGGTTTTGTAACGGACGAATGGGAGGGTGAGTTTCGAGTACTTTTTTTTGGGAGGAGGGGAGACGGTTTGGAGGGAAATTCGAGGGATGTAAGTCGGAGCTTTCGCTTCTTTTTCTGCTCTTCGTTACAGCGAGAGAGAGAGCGAATTGCTTGCTTACGGCGATAATGACGATTGATAATAAACGCGAGCGGATGTTATTTGGGTCGCCAAAGTCACGGAACTTTCTAGTTGACTTTTTTTCACGCTGGAAATTGTTATTTTCCGGTCGGTGCTTGGATTGAATCACAAGCCGAAACAATTAGGCGCGCGGTCACATGTCGAAATTACCCCTATTAATTCATAACCTCTAAAGCGCAGGGAGGAGGCGCCGGAGAGCCACCCCGCGCGCAACTGTCACTAAAAATAAAGCGGCTCGCCAAAACACGATGTATATACGTGCATTCGAACAGACGGAGAGACTCCGAGATTCCGCGATTACAAGAAGAAAAGGAGTGAAACGAAGAGGAAGAGGGACAGAGTTTCGGCGGAGTTATGCGCGACGATGAGACACCACGAGAGCTCGTGTGCGCGCGTGCTTAGAGGGGAGGCTCCCCCGCGGAGAGTGTTTTTCCTTGACCTACGCTCGCTCCGAGACGAGCCCCCCTTTGGACATAACTCCCGAAGAATCGAAGACGCGCCTAACAAGTGAAATAAATAAACTCACCTTTTCGCCGTATCCCCCGGCACACGAGGGGGAGGGATCTAAGCTAAGCACCCACAGAGACACAGTAACACACACACGCACACCGGTAGATTATTAGTAGCCCGGACGGGGAGCTCTTGCTCCGCGCGCGTCACAATCGAGACTAGTTGCTTGCGCGCGTAGAGACTAGAGAGAGAGACGGGGCTCCGCGTTTTACGCGCGCTGTCCCCTCTTTCCCGCTCATCACTCTCTCTTCCTATCTCTCTCTCTGATCGAGCGACAGACGGAGCTTGGATGCCTCGAGACGATGACTCGCATGAAGACACTGACTGACTGCTGCTTTTAGGTTTTAGATTTTTTTTTTCCTTTTAGTTTTGAAAGAAGGGAGTTTTTTTTCTTTTTTTGTGATGGGGGAGTTGTTTTCGTTGGGATTTGTACGAGATTGAAGGGTATTACGTGAGAGGGTTTTGAGACTGAAGGCTGGGAGTTGATGTGTGGGAAGGTAAATGGGATTTTATATAATGATGAGTTTTTATTTTAATGTTTTGCATTTGGAAAACACAGTAAATTTAATTGGGCCAGATGAAAATTAACAGTAGTGGGTAAGGAAGAGTTTTATAGATAAATAACTTTCTCTTTCCGTGTTTTGGAGATATATTTTTCAAAATCGATATTTTTTATTCATTTGAATGTTTGCAATCTTCTTTTTTATTGGTACTGGGAGCAATAATATTTTCGAGGGTAGTTTTCAAAAGATTATTGGACGTGCATTTGTTTGTTCACAAGTGTCAAGTAATAATAAAAGAATGAGCGCTTTTCGAACGATTAATGATTGTTAAGACTATCAACCTTATTTCTTAAAAAAGAAAGTTTTTCAATCATTATAATATTGGTAATTCCCTACGATATAAAAGTTTTTCGCTGATTTTAGTATGATTTTAACTTTTAACATTGTCTTTTGATGCTTTTATTTGACATTCAACACGTTCAAAAAACCGCGGCTTATTAAGGTCTCCTCACATAAATCCAAACACTTTTATTTCCGTACTTTTTTTAGTGCGAGACCTTAACGTTACAAACATAACCTTCAAATAGACAATACACCAATACACGTGTAAATAATAGTTATAATTATTTCTGTATTAAAGGGACAATGATGTTGTAAGAATATTATTAATGTTAAACAAAAGTTCTATTGTACACTGCTAAAATGTTGACAACAAAGTCATTTTATCGGAAAACGAAAGGCGGACATATATACAAGGTTAGTTACCGGCATTGTTTACATTTATACTTTTCATAAATTTTGTTTTACAGTAACTTAATCGATTGTGTTTTTTCATCAAAACAGGTTGTTAGAGAACATTACCTAAGGGATGACATTTGGTGTGGCTCAGAAGCTTGTAACAAATGTGGTCGCAGAAACAAAGATATTCTGTTGGATGAGGAAGAACCTGGAGCCAAAAGTACTCTGTTCCCATATCCCTATTATTTAGTTTTAGATACTAACATTGTGCTGAATCAGGTAGCTATTTTTGATGCTTGCTTTGTTTGGTTTAATGATTTTAGATAAAAATATTGACACTTCAATTTTTAGATAAATATCCTGGAAGAAGATATACTGTGCAATGTAATCATTCCTCAAGTAGTTCTTGAAGAAGTAAGGCATAGAAGTTCAAATGTTTATAAAAAACTCAAAGAACTTATTGGTGACCCCAGGAGGAAATTTTATGTTTTTGTAAATGAACATAATAAGTGAGTAATTAAATTTATTTGCTTTAAAGAAGTGATAAAATTACTAATTGTTATTTTTATTATGCAGGGATACTTATATTGAGCGTAAACCAGGTGAATCACCAAATGATAGAAATGACAGAGCAATCAGAGTTCTCACAAAGTGGTATAACTCTCATCTGAGTGCCCAAAATATTAACATAAAAGTTATTTTACTGACTGATGATGAAGACAACAAAAACAAAGCTGCTGAAGATGGAATTCCTGTGTCTTCAAGTAAAACTTTGAATACATGTTTTGTTACTATTAATATTTTCTTACAAAATCTAATTCCTTTTTTTATTTACAGTGGAAAACTATGTTGGATCACTAGAAAATGCAGGATTTCTCCTTGATAAATTATCTAGAAAAGATTATATCTTGGATGGAGAAGGACGAGCTCCTCTCTTTCCTTGTCATTTATCATCATCTCAAATACACGATGGCATTAAAAATGGAAAACTTTTACAAGGCACCTTTTTAGCATCCAGAGAAAATTTCCTTGAAGGAAGTGTTAATTGTGAAGGATTGGAGAAGTTTGTAAGTAAAAGAGAAATGTAAAAATTAACTTTTTGTGAATGGTTACTTAATGTATTTTTATTATAGATTTTAGTGCAAGGTCGAGAAGGACTTAACAGAGCAATTGATGGTGACACTGTAGCCATTGAACTATTGCCAGAAGAACAATGGACAGGTCCAAGTGACATAGTGTTGCAAGATGAAGCCGAAGATGATCCTGGTGACGTTTTAGATGACGAAAAAATATTAGCACAAACTAAACCTGTAGAAAAACAACCTACTGGAAAAATTGTTGGCATTATCAGGAGGAAATGGAGACAATATTGTGGAATATTGCAACGAAGTGCACTTAAAGAAGTAAATATTATTTCAAATTTTTATATTATTTTAATGTTACAAAGATTTTTCATAAAAACAACTGTTGCAGAACACTCGGCATCTTTTTGTACCAGCAGAACGTAAAATCCCCAAAGTTAGAATAGAAACCAGACAAGCCGAAACGTTGAGTAAACAACGTATCATAGTCGCTATCGATTCCTGGCCTAGAAATTCACGATACCCACTCGGACACTTTGTGCGTGCCTTAGGAGAAATTGGCGATAAGGATACTGAAAACGAAGTGCTGTTACTGGAGCACGATGTGCCGCATAGCAGATTTTCAGATGAAGTCTTGAGTTTCTTACCCAAGTTACCTTGGATTATTACAGAATCGGTAACAATTTTACTTTGTGATAATTTATCAATTTATTTATTAACTTTATACGTGTTTGCTTTGTTTTTGGATTAATTTATGTATTATTCATTGAGAAGAATTTCCAGCTTCACTTGTCTCGTTACTTTCTTCAGGAATAGAGTAAGAGGCACAGTTACCATTACCGTCTTGTACCAGTATTATCTGATTGCCTGGTCTCTCTCCAAAAAGCATCTGCAAAGAAACCAAAATCAGTTCTATTCCAACAGTAGCGAACAATATTTGACTTTTCGAATTTTACCGATTGTATCTCCGCTTTAATATCAAAATCATCCTCCGCTTGCCTTCCGCCGATCAACGCGTCGTTCTGATTATTCGAGCTAGCGCTGGATATCGTTTCTGTGGAATTCGACGAGAATCTCGACGCATTGAATTCCAACGTGTTGCAGCCAAAATCTACGTTTTCTCTGTTGAAAGAAAATACATAAGGCTCGTTTTCACGGTTCTCCGTAAGTGGCTGAACAGGAACGAATCTTCCTCTTCTCTCAGCTCTAAAAAAAAAACATTCGTTTTCATATTTACTACTGGTCAACACACCACGCGAGTTCATCAAACCAAAGCCCAAAGAGTTACCTAAATCTACGCTGTGCCCAGGAAAGCCGGGAATTGTTCCTATTGTAATTGTTCGCCGTTATCGGCGCCGGCCGCGGTATGAACGTCGGAGGCGGCGGAGGAGTCGGTATTTTTTTTTCGAAAGAAAACACGGCCGACGGTACGGACACCGTTTTCTCCTCGTTCGCCGAGTTCTCCGACTCTTCGTCGACGGAGCCGCTCTCCTTTGCTTTCTCCATCGACAGATTGACCAATTTTTGTAAGCTTTCAAGAACAATTTGCTTCTCCTTTCAAATAGTTTATCGTCAGTTCTTGTGAATTTTCGAGTTTTTTATTAGATTGTGTCATCATTACTTGAATGTCGAACAGCAAGTCCTCCATAGCCTCGGTGTTCCACTTAGCTTTAGACCAACGGTTGTAAAGCTTTTTGTCGAACGTCGAGACTACGGACTCCAATTCTTTTGTCTCTGCAATTAAAAAATAACAAAGTCAATATTGTCGTTCGTTCGTCAATCGCGATCGACGAGAGCGAACCGTTGTTCTTTATGCCGCGTATTGTTTTTTTCAATGCCGTACTCTCTTTTCTGATCAGCTTCTGCTGGCTCTTCAGTTTCTTTATGTTCGCCATCGTCTCGTTTATTTCGGCCAGCAAATTTTGCAGCTCCTCCACGTCGATGTTGATCTTCTTTTGCAAATTTCTAAAACGAAACATTTTCAATTAAAAATCCCCAGCTAAACCTATAAATCGAACGACGGAAAGATACTTTACTCCGGATATTTGTAGATGTAGCGACTGAGCTGCTCATTGTTCTCCACTAATTTCGTGAACTTCTTAATCTCCTCGCAGAAGCTCTTGAAACTCTCCTCCGACGTGCTGTCCAAGCTCTCGGCTAGGTTATCCTCGCTCACCTCGTTCTCCTTCAGTTCTTCCGAATTTCTTGCCAACGCGTCCTCTTCGATTGGCTTTTCCACCTCGACCATACCGTCCACCTTGTTTTTTTTTTTCCAAACAATTAGATATTCAACAGTTTTGAAATGAAAATTAAAATAACCCCACGTGCCTTTTTGCTCTCCTTGACCGGCTTCAATTTCGATATGAACCTCTCGAATCTCTTTTTGATAGACGACTCCGATCGAGCTAGCTCTGACATTACTTTGAATTTTATTGTATTACTTTTTTTCTTATTTTTTTCCTAAATTTACAATGTTTCAATATCACTACGAATTTACGTTAAGGTATTCCATGCCGAAAAAGAAAGAGAGAGATAAAGACAAAAAAGAATTATTACCGACAGGCGTGAAGTACCCCCCTTGAACCCGCATTCGTCAACCTTCAATTATCATTTCTTATTGTTGAGCAACATGTATATATACAATTCTTTTTATTCGTTCAAAGGACGTAGCACAACGAGTGGATCTGCGACACCTGGACGTCTGCTCTGTCGATCCGCCGGGCTGCACGGACATCGACGACGCGCTGCACTGCCGCGACCTTCCGAACGGCAACCTCGAGGTCGGCGTCCACATAGCCGACGTATCTCACTTCATCCGGCCTGGCACTGCTCTGGACAAGGAGGCGGCGTTGCGTGCCACTACGGTCTACCTCGTTGACAAGCGCATCGACATGGTGCCTGGTGCGTTTGTGTGATTGTTTATGGAAAAAAGTACTTGCGCATTTTGGATGGGAATTTTAATTGTTATTGTTTCAGAATTGCTGAGCTCGAACCTGTGCTCGCTGCGCGGCAACGAGGAGCGATTCGCCTTCACCTGCATCTGGGAAGTCGATCACGAGGCGAATATTATACAGACGGATTTCTACAAGTCGATCATACGCTCGCGCGCTGCTATGACGTACGAGCAGGCACAGCTGAAGATCGATGATAAGACTCAGAATGACGAGCTTGCTAAGAGCCTGCGTAATCTCAATATGCTAGCGAAGAAGCTGAAGAAGCGACGATTGGAGAACGGGTGAGTTTGTGGGACTGGTAAAAAGGAAGACTCATTTGTAAACATATTGAAAAACGCACAATGTTCTTTTATCCAGGGCATTGGTTCTTGCCTCACCAGAAATCAGATTCCAAGTGGACAGCGAGACTCACGACCCCATAGACGTCGAGGCGAAGAAGATGCGAGAAACAAACTCGATGGTCGAGGAGTTCATGTTGCTGGCTAACATCTCGGTAGCTAAGAAGATCGTCGAGGAGTTCCCGGAGTGCGCGATGCTGCGTCGGCATCCCGAGCCGCCCCAAACGAATTTCGATCCGCTTATTAAGGCGGGCAGGCATCAGGGCTTCGAGATCAACACGAGCTGTGGTAGCGAGCTCGCCAAGTCACTCGAGGCTGCTCATAAAGAGGACAATCCGTACTTCAATACGATGCTCAAGATCCTGGCCACGAGGTGTATGATGCAGGCGGTTTACTTTACCAGCGGTATGGTTCAGGAAAACGAGTTTTTCCATTATGGATTGGCTTGTCCAATTTACACGCATTTCACTTCGCCTATTAGAAGGTAATATTTGCTTTTGGCCTTGGATCGTCGAATTCTGGGAGTTTTAATTTTCTATTATTTCTACGCAGATATGCTGACGTAATCGTTCATCGGCTGCTTGCCGTTTGCGTGGGTGCTGATGCAACATACCCCGACTTGCTTGATAAAAAGAAGAGCCATGCACTCTGTCACAATCTGAATTATAGAAACAGAATGGCCCAGTATGCTGGTAGAGCTTCGGTAGCCTTGAATACTCATGTAAGTGTTCTATGTCTAATTTTTAATTTAAGCAATAATAGAGAAATAACATTATTTTTGCATTGCAGCTGTTCTTCAGAAACAAAGTACAAGAAGAGGAGGGCTACATCCTGTTCGTTCGCAAGAACGCACTGCAAATACTTATTCCCAAATTTGGTTTGGAAGGTACCTTGTACTTGAGCAAAAAAGGTGAAACGTGGCCTGTTACGTTTATCTACGACGAAGAGGAACATACGCAGAGATGTGGCGACATTATTTTCCGCTCGTTTGATAAAGTCATAGTACAACTAAGTCTCGACAGGTCGAATGTTCAGCATGAGAAGTTGGTTTTCAAATTGGTTAAGCCAGAGGTATATAATTTGTCCCTTTAGAATGAAATAAATATTTTTAAATTTACATAATTTTATTTAACAGTTCATTCAATAAATTATAAATATTACAATTGATTAGCGCACCGTTTAATACATAGTATATTTAAATTAACAATTAAGGTTCATTAATTAATAATAATTATGGTGTAGATTCCAGGTTTCAGTATTCCTTCTCAAGTTTCTAATCCATCTGAGACAGACAAGGCAGAGAAATCTGTTGATCAAGCTATGGAAGTTGTCGAAGAAACAACTGTCAAAAAAACTTCCAAAAGCAAAGCTTCCAAAAAAATTGCTGTTGAGTCTTCAGATGGAAAAAAACCTGTGGGCAAGGTCTCCAAAAAAGTCACTGCTGGCACTTCCGTTGATAAAACTGCTAAGGAAGAGATTTCCGAGAAAGCCACTGTTGTAGCTTCAGATGATGAAAATAGTGCTGATGAGGTTGCCGATGTCAAGAAAAGGAAGAAGAGCGAGGTTCAAACGGAGACGGAGCCAAGTGTAGCTAAGAAGGGAAAAAAGAGGAAGAAGAGGAAAAACTAAACTTAATGTTTATGATTTGTATATTCCTGGTTGACGGACTTCGACTGTGGTCCTTGCAAGAGCCAATAAATGTTTATTACTTATTTTTTCAAATTTTGAAAACGACTTTAAAATATTATTTTTTTACAACTATTCTAAAATACGTCATTATCTTCAACAAATCATCCATTTTTCCTAGACTCACACTTATCCAGCTTATTCATTACGTTTTCGTTTAAACACTAATTAACGCAAAACAAATTTTTTTTTCAGATCCCCTCAATATTCTCCAGTTCCATGAATGTTTTTTTTAAATCTTTGAAATACGTACAAAATAGCATATTTTCCAACACGAAAAAGAGCACGAAAATTCATAACGAATCAACAGCTGTTATCTTTCTTAATTCTCTCATGCTGCTCTACGTATGTGCCAGCACATAAAAAAAAAAGAAAAAAAAAGTAACTTCAATAATCAACGTTGAGGAGCATTACTCATAATCCCGATCGAATCTACTGAGGATCAGGTGCTGTCCTCGCGTAACCCAGCTTCTGTAGAACCGCCTTGATGTCTCGGTAGACCGTTGGATCATCGATAGTACTGGGAATCTAAAAAAAGAAATTGCATGAGCACGGTTCCGCACACTCAGGATTTCCCAACCTACCTTAACGTGCTTCGAGCGTGCCAAATCAGCGATGGATTTCCTGCAGGTTTTACCGGAGCGCGTCCTCGGTAGGCCTTTGACAGCTGCGGCAACCTTGAACGAGGCGATCGGTCCAATAAGATCCCTCACTCGTCTGATCAGCTCGTTATTAATTTCCTTCTCGTTTGTTTTAGCATCTGCAACCCAACGATTCATCAGCTCTGGATCTCCCTTTATTCTACTCATCCAACTCACCATCCCGCATGACGTAGAGACAAAGTGGTATCTCGCCCTTGGTGTGCTCCGGCACGCCGACCACTGCAGCGTCGACGACCTCCGGATGACCGAGCACCACGTCTTCGAGAGCCGAGGTGGAGAGCCGGTGGCCGGCCACGTTGATCACGTCGTCGTCACGCGCCGTAACGTAGACGTAGCCAAACTCATCGATATAGCCCGCGTCCATAGTGTCGTAGTATCCCTGCGAAACGATGATATCCTCACCATTTTCAATTACTCCCAAAAAAAGAAACCGCGCCGTTTCTCCTCTAATTATCCAAAATTACGTCCTCGCCGTAATAATTTATCACTTCCCCTTCCTCCCCCCCCCCCAGGGCTTAACTCGCGCGCTATCAAATTTTCTGCCGGCTCGTAAACGAGGCAAACGACTCATTCGCCAGTGGACGAGTCCGGGGCTCGTAAAAACTGTTTGTTTCCCGGGCTCGCGTAAAACGCCACACATTCTCAGACGCAACAGAACTTTATGTATTTCCATTCCGCATTTGGATTTGCTCTTTCTATCGAGGATCCACGTGTGTCTATATATACGTGTACTCACGGGATACTTGGAAAAGTAGATCTCCTTGAATCGCTCGGGCGCCTGGTAAAGGGTGGACATCGTACCGGGCGGCAGTGGCAGCCTCACCACGATCCTGCCAAGCTCATGAGCCGAGGCCTTACTACCGTCTTCCCTCAGTATCTCCACTACGAGTTTGATAAGAAAATAAAATCTCACCGTATGAAACATATAGGCTTTCCGTTTTCTCTTTTTTTTTATGTACACGACTATTACCGAAGTATCCAGGGAAGGGCATTCCAGTGCAGTACTTAGGGGGACTGGTGGTGTGTCCGAGGCCAAGGCAAGTGGCGGTGATGGCGTGTCCGGTCTCGGTCTGCCACCAGTGATTCAATATCGGCACCTTGAACGTCTTCTCCGCCCAGGCTTTGGCCTCGTAGTCGCAATGCTCGCCGGCTACGAAGATCGTCCTCAGGCTACACAAGCAAAACGATTACAGACTCGCGTTGTATAAACAGTTGGTTTAAATCTCGAAATAGCTTACGATTTCGTCGTGTACTTCCTGCCCAGCAAGGTCTCCGGGTCTGCCCTCCTGAGCACACGGAAGGCCGTGGGTACGGTGAATAGCGCGTTCACCTTGTGCTGATCGATGATCCTATCGACGAAAAGATATTTTTTTTTTTATTTTTTTTTTTTCACGACGACAATAAGAGCGCAAAGAAGAAAAAAAAGAGACTCGAGGCAACAAAATTGAAAATCGAATCAGCAATCGCGCGCGAGCGCCCTATGACGTAGGCCGAAAGTTAAAGCTTCTTCGGACGTTCGATCGAGTTGGAGAAAGTCCGGCGAAGGGGTACATAGCGACGCTTTCTTTTTCTCGGTTGGACAAGAGTCGACGAGTTGCGCCGTACGCTTGATTCGATTTCGCCACTACGAGAGCCGCGCTCTTTTTCACTCGCACTCAAGCGATATGTATTTCCCGACAGCTGCAGCGAAAACTTCGGGGAAAGAGTCAGCGAGTTGCTGGGAAGCCCGGGATTTTCTTTATTTTTTTTCAAACTCGCGTATTTCCTCGGAAAAGCCATTAGTTCGCGAGTCAGACCTGAAGTACTGTCCAGCGTCGGGTGTCCTATCGGGTTTGCCCTCGTACATGACGCTCGTCGCTCCGTAGAGCAGGGGCCCGTAGCAGATGTAGGACAAGCCGACGACCCAGCCGAGGTCCGAGGCGACCCACCAGACCGAATTCTTGTCCATCCCGTAGATGGTCTTCATGGTCCAGCAGAGGGTAGCTATATGCCCGCCGATTGGTCGTTGAATGCCCTTTGGCTTGTCTGAAAGAAAACGCGCAGTTTTTTATCTAAACTCGATCCGGCAGGGGTCAATTTCCCGTGAAATGAATATTCGAGATTTTTTTTTTGATAAATGAATGGGAGAACAAAAAAATGGCCAGTGCGAAAAAAGGAATTAGATTTGAAAATCAAGAAGAAGAGAAAAAAAAAGATAGATAATGAAATTGTAATCGAAGGTGACAGGGCACGCGTGCTCGCAAAATAAAATCACAGCGAGTTCACACACCTGTGGTGCCGGACGTGTAGAGGATGTAGAGAGGCTGATTGGCCTCGACGGGCACGCACGGATGGGCCTCGGCGTTCTCCACGATGTCGTCCCAGTCGAATTGCCCGGGCTCGAGCGGCGCCTCCCACACGTTTCGCCGCTGGTAGACGACGCAGTGGGGCTTCGGCACCGAGATCAGCTTCATCGAGTCGTTCAGCATGTCCGTGTACCTGCCGAGAGCTTCAATATTTCAAGCTGCCCTAGCCCCCTCTCGAGAAAAAAGCGTCTGCTCTTGTTTACTCTCCTCTGATATTCCCAATGGAATATTTTAATGGACAATAGGGAGAAAGGGGGGGGGAGTGGCTGATAAAGCGGCAGCTCGCGTGGGGAAATCGGCGGCGATTAATTTTCACCGACGAGCTAGCGTTACATAATTTAATACGGAGAGAGAGGGAGGGAGAAATCAGAGGACTTACCTTACGACTTTGTTGGGCTCGAGGCCGCAGCTTGCAGCTATCAGGACCTTCGGCTCCGCGTGGTCGATCCTCGTTGCTAACTCCTTCGCTGCGAAGCCTGGGATTTGTTTTTTTTTTTTTGTTTAGAGAAGAAAAAGTACGTGAGATTGCGTGAGGGGGAAGATGAGCGTGCGTGAGAGCGAGCTTGCACGCGAGAGAGAGATACGTGACAAGTAGTACGAAGCCGTATTGGTCAGACGCGGGAAAAGGGGAATACCGGGAAAAAGAGGATTATTTTTTCTCGAGCGAGGATTTGAAATTTTGATCGATCCGGCTGTTTCGACGAAGCGACGATGTTTGCGTCTTAAACTTGTTGAAATTGCAAATCGGGGAGATAAACAAGATGCTCGTTTATGCGGTAAACATGAGCGTACACGGTAACTTCTTTTTTTTTAGATTTTTCAAATTTATACGCGCGACCTTAGATTATTTTTTCCTTATTAATTAACTTTTTTCGATTCATCAATCTTCCAAAAATAGACGTTGACGATGGTGAAAAAAAAACTACTCGAACGAAAAATCTCTACTCTCGCTTATCATAGCCGTGTCGGACATGCGTAAACCCCCCCCCCCCCTCTTTATTTCCGTCACGTTAATTTCAACCCGTTATTTGCCTAGCCCCGGGGCAAACAAAAAGATTCACAAACACATTTATCGAATTACCCTCCATTATACCATTGCCCCCTCTCCAAAAAAGCGAACCCCTCACAAAAAACCAACACCCTCCGCTCTGCTCAAACACATCCCGTCCGCTAATTAACCCTGGCCCCCTCCCTCCAAAAAAAAAATCCCAATTTCCATTACGTAAAAAAGCAATTGAAACTCACCACCAAACACAACCGAGTGTACAGCGCCGAGTCTAGCTGTCGCCAGTATAGCGACGATAGTCTCGGGTATGAGTGGCATGTAGATGAGCACCCGATCGCCAGCGGCAACGCCGAGCTTGCTCAGTGCACCGGCGAGTTTGGAGGTGCGATCGAGCAGTTCGCCGTAGGTGACCTTGCGCTTCGTCTGCGTTAGCGGACTGTCGTGGATGAGGGCCGTCTTGCCCCCGAGGCCGGCGGCCACGTGACGGTCGACGGCGTTGTAACAGGCGTTCGTCTCGCCGCCCACGTACCTGCGTGTATGCACACGTTATTTTAAAGGCTGTAAGATACTTCCGGAAATACGCACTGTATACGAAAGTCTCTCTCTGTGTTGATTGTTTTTTCATTGCCTCTTTATTCGCTCCCGAGTTTTTCCCCCCGCGGATAAGTGTCGAAGTTTTATGGAAAAGTTTGCCGGGTATAATGGAAAAGCAAGGAGAGCCGAGTATAGGAGGTGGAGAACGAGCTTTTGTTTTTTAAAACTCTGAAATATTCACCGGGACTTGCGTATGTGACGAAAATAGCCTTGGGGGAAGCTTATTTCTTACCACTTGGTGAAGGGCTCGTTCGAGTTGTCCAAGACCTTGCTCCATGGCTTGCTCCACTCGATGCACTGGGCGACTTCCGCCCAGAATTCCTCCGGGTTCTCGATCGATCTTCGGAACGTCTCCTCGTACAGCGGGCTTCTGTAGCGGTTCTGATTGAATATGTAATCTGCGGCGAGGGGAAAACAAGAATGAACTCGACGATTTGTCCGGAAATTCGAGAAATTTCGATGATTACCGTATTGCTTTAAAATTCAAGCAACGCGACGAGAAAAAGGAGAAGGAGAAGCTAAACGCCGGACTGGCATTGCAGTTGCTAATTTATACGCATTCGTTAATATACTCTCTCCTATAAGCTCTCATATAAATTTAATACCAACGTAAGCGGAGGTTTATTAGCTCGCTCTCTCGGTCTTAATTATACCGTCTGCTTTGGAAATTTCAAAGCCAACACGCGCGCGCGAGCGACGTTTAATTTATTCGTGCTTTCTGGCTCCATATTATTCGAGCGCGTTGCAATTCCAATGCGTCGGCCCATTGTGTTTCGAATGCTGACGCGGGCGATTCACGATTGGAGCGAAAAAATAAAAAATAGAGTTTCTTTGCTTTTGAAAATTCAAGAGCCTACGTACACGTCGGCCGATACACGCGTTTTCTGTACACACGGCGCGAGCGTGTGTGCTCGATTACGATATGTGCGCGCGACGCTCCGTCGATTTGAAGTTTTTTCTTTCTCGTTTGTTGAATTATTGTTTGGCGAGAAGTTTCATATTGAATTTCGAGAATAATGTATTTCCAAGCGTTCGTTATTCAAATTGCGCGTCATTATCATAAATCATAGCTTGAATAATGAATGCCGTTCTATAATACAAAGTGTTGTTTTTCATCTATTCGGAAATTTATTTTTGTTTATACTATACGCAACTCGGCCGCGTTTTATTTAATTTTAATTATTTCCCCCATTGTTTGCCCGGCTCCGCGGTATTTCCCTCGTCTTATGAAAGTCGAGCTTTTATCTTGTCTCTGCTCTTGCAGCATCGCGGCGCACTTGAAATATTTTCCATCTCAATTTTATATTTAGTCGAGTAATTTTTTTTTAAATACTTCGCATAAATTTATATACTAATTTTCTAACTTAATTAAACATTTTCCTTCAAGACTCTGAACCTACACGTTCAACCGCGTGAATAATGTCCAAATTTAATTTTTTCTAGTCACGATGATTCTCAACAAAAAAAAAACGATGTTATCACTCACGCGAAAATAAATTATACATGTAAAAAAAAACGAAATTCTGGCAAAGTAAAAAGACTACTATACTTAAGTAAAATTCGCTTAAATTAGTTTGACACTTATTTACCCATAAATATTCGTTTAAGATCAATCAATATAGTTTATTATTCGATTAGCACTAGTCTGGCAACTGCAAAAACATTCGAATATATACCCAAACTATTTGACGTTAATCTCCAGATGTTTAACAAACAATGTCAAACAATTTCATCCACGAAAGAGAAGAAAAAGAAAAAGAAAAAAAGTTCATCTCCCACCTAATCAAATTTATCAATTCGCAATACTCATTAACCCCAGCCTAAGCTTCCGACCGTTTACCAAACACATCAATCCAAAATCGCGAATATATCAGCGCTTATAAGTCAATCAACGATTTGACCCGTGTCACTCGCGTTTAAAAAAAACAAAGGAAAAAAATCAAAGCATCGCGATAACATTCGAATATCTACCCAAACTATTTGACGTTAATCTCCAGATGTTTAACAAACAACGTCAAACAATTTCATCCACGAAAGAGAAAAAAAAAGGAAAAACGTCCATCTGCCACCTAATCAAATTTATCAATTCGCAATACTTATCAACACCGGCCTATAAGCTTCTGACCGTTTACCAAAACACATCAATCCAAAATCGCGAATATATCAGCGCTCATAAGTCAATCAACGATATAACCCGCGTCACTCGCGTTTAAAAAAAAAAACAAAGGAAAAAGAAATCAAAGCATCGCGAAATATATTCTCACCGGGATTATCATTCAAGGTCCTAAGCTTCGGCCTCACGATCTTCCCGTCGAATCCGTCCTTGTCCGCATTGTCTGTCTTGGGGTCGAGAAAGTCCGACTGCACCTGATTCAGCATTTTTCAGCTCTGCTCTCTCTCTCTTATTAATCTCCAAAAATATCCTTTCTCCTCCAATACTTCTTCCCTATACGATCTTCCAAACAAAAAGTGCCACTGTGGTCAAAGTTCGAAGTACCGTAGTCGCCGCAGAGTCCACAAGCTCGGGTCCATGCACTTTGGTGTATCTTACGCTCTCTCTCTCTCTCTCTCACCCTCGAGAGGGTAGGTAAACGTGCGTGGCGGCGTAAGGAAGAGATGCCCGGGAGCCTCGGGCCTCTTGTAAGCGCTCGCTTTTGAGAAACAAAAAAAGCGAACAGCCCCCAGAGCCGCGTGAGAGCGCTAATGCCGGGTCTCGTCGCGATCGACGCTCGGTTAGGGACTGACGAGCTTACCAGAGCCGGGCTTTGGCTAATGGACGCCTCGATTATGTGATTCACACCGAATCCGCCCCCTCTCTCGGTCTCTCGCTTGACCGTTGACCTCGGCCGACCGATCGGCGCGCCGCTTATTGGCCGCCGATGCTAAGCTTGTAAGATGCCGGACTTAGGTCGATTGGGCCCACTCTATTCGAAGACGCTTACCCTATAACGTTGGAATCGAAGGTACGAGATGCTCGGCGCTTTGGGCCTATCTTTTTTTATCTGGAAGCTTCCGAGACGCCTGATGGATTGGCAGATGACATGGGTAAGTCATTGTGCTTTTTTTTTCTTTATTACCGATTTCCTACCGATTCCCTCCCTAAAATTCAACTGACCTCGTTATTCCCAACATCTTCCCATACACACCGTCATCCTCGCCAAGTGACAATAGAAAAAGCGAGCAAAGCGACGTGGCCATTATTCTTTCTTCTCATCAACCTTCAGCGACCACGGAAGGTCAATAAAAAGTTCGTCATCGTCCATTTCCGTTGCGGTCATACCTGGGTGCCTCATTAAGTCATCATCCATTACACATCGTAGAAGAGTCTTGCGATTGAAGAAAAAGCGCATAGGCGCGCGCGCTCGCGATGCATATTTTATTCAAAACGTATGCAAGCGCTCGCCTTTCGTCAAACCAAAAGTCCATGCATCCCCGCGCTTACACATCGCGTCTAAGCGTATACGGCATACACTAAACACATCCCGGCGAGAGAGACTATGTATTCGATATTGCGTCGCCGTCGCGCGGCTTCTACGTCAATGCCACTGCGAGGACAAGCGTCAAATGCTTACTCCTGCCCGCGCTAATTCCTTACAAATTAATCCTCCCCCTTCCTACCTTACTTTTCCATTCCAGCCAGTATCCAGCCGCCCCCACTCGACACTCGGTGATTCCCCAGACTCCCTGTCTCTTAAAAACCGCTCTCTCAGCCATAGACTTTATTCTCCTCCTAATCGAACAATCTCATCCCATCTCCATGCGTACATAAAAAGAAAATCACCGGGGCCCTGCGATCCCCGTGCTCATTTAACGCCAGCTCTCTCCCTCTCTAGAGAAAGCCTCCGTAACCAGGATATGCAAGCCGCGACGCTATTCCCCCGTTACACACACAAGAATCAAGCTCTCCGCAAGCTCTCAGCATAAGCGAGATTAATATATAAAAACGCGCCCGGAGATGCTGGGGTGACGTAGGTAGAGGGACGAAAATGAAAAAGAATACACACATCAGTCTGGCCCGCGTGTGTGCTCGCCTGGCTAATTTCCCACAAGACGTGTCCCGCGCGCGCGCAACACCATAACATCGCATCTAAGTCGCGTCAGAGGGAGATATTGTCTGTCTTCGCTTATGCGTCGCGGCTTCTATGCAAGAGACAACACCGAGTCGAATTTCATCAGGGTCGTACGCACACAGGTCCCTCTCCGAGGGTGTATTGATTTTTTATTAAGGGAAACAAACTCTCTCTCGAGAGAGAGAGAGGATCGTCTGTGCGGCTTTGTGGTTGGAATGTCTCTCTCTCTCGGTTTGGCGCTTAATGAAATCGAGACTCCTCTCCCCCACCGCGAGAGAGATTATTCTATCGACGCGCTTGGATAAACAGCCCGTGTGTTGATCGTTTATGTTGCGGCGTGTCTTTCGAGGAAGAAGGAGAGCCGCGAGTAATGATTCGGAAAAAAAGAGAGAGATCTAAATGGTTGTACGTCTATATTTGGAAGCTGTTTCAGACTCGAGCGAACTTATATTTGCGATATGAATACGTTGCCCCGCTGTACGATCTTACTTCCCGTGTTTTTTTGGGGATATAGAGGGGAAATGTATCGAACGATTAACGATATGTCTTTACGCCGGTGGTAATTAGGCTGGTAGCGCTCTATCACTGGCCAATGAACTTACAACGTCTCCCTGTAGTGAGATTTCGGTGATTCCCCCCCTTTCTCTCGTGAGCCGGTATAAAGATGCATAATTCAACGCGGAGAGTACGCGTATACACACACACGGGCAACTATTTCGGCAGAAGGGGGAGCGCGTCTTCCGATGAATAAATAAATTAGCCGCTCATCGATGTAGCCCGTCACGTATATAGGTATATATCGGCTCCCTTCTCCTCGGTAAACAAAAAAGAAGAAGAAGAAGAAGAAGAAGTGGAGAGTATGGTACAGCTGTATACTAACATAGTGGGGGGGGATAAGGGAGAGGTGAACTAATGTTCTCTGATCGTCGGATTCGATGCATACGAAATCGAGGGACAAACCGGCTGGGTTTTTCTTCCCTCTTACATCCCCTGGACCCGTCTCTCGCGTGTTGCATAACCCACAGCAGTTGCTCGGAATAATAGAGCGCGCGTGCGTGTGTCTACATACACGCGCTCGCGTATGAGGGGACGTAGTGTTAATCTAGTCGTTTACTCCAAATTCCCCTATAACACGAGATGGAGAGACGCGGGGGGCATGTGGAAGTGTCATCCAGCGTACAGCGTTTATTACACACGGTGCGGGTAAACAAGCGATTAATCGACGGCTTGATCTTTTATCCGTGTAAGCGACACGTATATGGATTTTACTCGGCTCGGCCCCGTAAACAGACTTGCAATTCGGACGACTACGACGCTCGCAAAGATCGATCGTTGCGTCACGAGAGAGCGGAGGAAGGGATGGAGCGTAGGTTGCGCGAGCGTAGGCGTATAGATCCCAAAGCGGGAAGATGTATAGACAAGAGAGAGAGAGGGAGGTATCTAACCTGTTGCACGCGAGACTGTCGAGAGGGGGTCCGGTTCACGCGCGGGCCCGAGCTGGAATACGACGCGCTTTGGGGCTGATTCGATTTTCAAAAGCCAAAGCGAGGGACGCACAGCTGACGACGCGACGGGTTGCTGAATAGTACTGGTGATTTTCATTGGCGCGTTCGCTTTATGGCTGACGCAGCGGAGATGCCGACGGAGAGAGTGAGCGTGTATACGAGGGACAGAGGGAGAGGGGTCGTTTTTTTGCAAAGCGAGAGACTTTTCTCGGAGAACTTAAGTGCCATAGCTCGAATTCGATTCTTGGAATTTGAACTTTATGGAACTGAAAAGTTACAAAAGTTTTTCAAGACGAGGAGGGAGATGTGAGGCTTTAGAGAGAGAGGAAGAATCGGTCGAGAGTCTGTTCGAGTAGCTTCCAACCTGGGTTGGTTGGTTGGATGGGGGAAGAGCGAGGTGGGGATACGGGAGGGAGGGGGGAAGTCATTCGATTATTCCAGGATGCAATCTGGAGGAAATTGTCGGGGGCACGTCGGGGGCCAAGAAAAATACGCGTCGTGACAGGGAGATTTTCAACCGGCAGCGCGCAAACATGAACGATGCCCCTTCGCGCTGTATACCTATGTTATACGTTGCAAGCTCGAGAGAGAGAGAGAGAGAGAGAGAGAGAGAGAGAGAGAGAGTGGGAGAGAGAATCTTGGGGGACGGATTTTTCATTATTATTTATCGAATCGCAGTCGGCGACTTGGAAATGCTAGTATGCGGATTGACGGGAAATCAGAGTGAAGGGGGGTGCCTGTCCTTCGGGAGAGAGCGAGGCAAAGAGCTTCGCGCGCAAGCTCGCTACTGTTACACGCTGCGCTTTGAGGATACACAGTAAGCTCTCGCGGTTTTATGAATTATTCAGACGAGATTTATATAGTTGCCTCGTTTTTTTTCTCTCTGTTTCTCTGCTTGTAGCCCCCTGTTCGATTTACCTACACAGCGACAAGAGGGAGGGGAAGGTATGACATGGTTGCGTAAGTTGTTATGCGTCTACATAAAATCTTAGCAGATCGTCGTTGTTGCAAGCCAAGAAGCAAAACCTTCGGTGTTTACGTTAGTCCTTGACAAAACCAACAAAAGAAAAAAAGAAAATACGCTCTTATAAACGCGTTCGGAGAGCTTGCAAGTGCACACAGTCCGAGAGGGGTTAATGCGCTTAGTCGTGTCCGTGCGCTGGTGCGTATATATGTGCCAACATAAGCGGATATTACTCCGGCATTATATCGGCTGCGATTAGCGCGAGCACGTGTTGGTCTAATGGTCCCGCGTCCGAGAACGCTGCCCCCGCTGCGTGTATGTGTGTGTTCTATAACCATCGAATTATTCCGAGCGTTATATCGCTTTACGCTGACTCCTCCCCTCGGCCGTCATCATTCAACAAAGTGTACTCTACTTTTTGTCTCTTTTCTTTTTACTCTCGTAACGCATATCGGTATAACAAGTGCGTATGTCTATGTGTGTACACACAATTGCCATTCGGCCGTAAAATTTAATTGAACGACAGAAGAGCACGCGGGAGCTTTTTCTCGAGCTTTTGATGAATGACAGTAGAGTGTAAGGTAGTATGTGTGTAGATCGTGGGTGGGAGGAAGGGCTTGTTTTACGGATGAAGCACGCAGACAGAGAGAGATATCGGAACGCGCATCTCGGCAATAATTCGTACCGCGTAAAAATAGAACTTGGCGTGTGCCGGGGAAGAGAGAGGGACGCTCGCGCGCATCTGGTGGTGATGACGCGCAGACCGGGGTAGTCCCACCACCTGTGGCATATCACACAAGCCAAAAAGCGACTACAGTAGAAACACGGGGGACAGAGAGAGAAGAGAAGAGAGAAACAATATAGAGGGGGTAGAGGAAAAAAAGGAGTTAGGGGGGGGGGGAGGGTGGTAGAAAAGACCGGCCGCCACTCACGCTCTTTCTCTCTCTGTCTCTCCGGTTTCTATAGTCGCGCTCCTGCGCGCAGGTCGCTCCGCCGACGGCGCCGCTAACAGCCCCGCGGGGCTAGCGTATTTAAGGGCGCGAGCCGGCCGAACCAGACGCCACTACGCCCGATCGCGCATCCCAGAATCCTACCTCTCTCTCTCTTGTTATATACATACTCGCCTCCTTCCTCCCACCGATCCGCCCATAATTGGTGAAAGGAAATACGCTCTGGTGGAGAACAAAGAGGTACCATAAGGACCAAGAGGAACTAGAGAGAGCACTTGGAAAGCAAGGGACGTTTAGCTGTGACGAGGAGACTGAGTTTCTGTTTTGAGGAACCGGAGAAGTTTGGTGAGTGTTGGTTTTTTCTATTGTTCGTTTTTATGGGGGTTTGTTCTTTTGGACGGAAAGGTGATGAGAGATAATTGCGGGAAGAGGAACGCGAAGAGGTGGGGCGAGAAGTAGTTTCGGACACTGTTGCGCCAGACCGAGCCTCTTTCGTGAAGTTTTCATTGAATTTCTTTCAATAAACCACCGAAATATTTCCATAATCGAAACTGTTTTAGTTTCAAGACGCGAACAAAACGTCGCTGCAATCGAAGGCATCGTCATTAAACTTATCCCCGGAGCGTTAACAAGCCCGTCGTATCCGAAGCAACGCCGGTACACAAACTCGCCGAAAGTAAAACAAAAGCTCGGCAAAACTTAGTAGCAGAGAGCTTCAACTTACAAAACACCTCACGTCGGAGGCGCTTATTACAGCCACGCGCGGAAAGCTGCAAAGTGCCATTAAACGCCAATCCCACCGCTTCTATACCTGCGTCATTATCACCGAGAGAGTTTGCCGAAAATTCCAAACGCCCCTTTAAATCACAACAATCGACACGAGCGAAAAGTAAGCTAATAGCAAACACTCGACTCTCTCTCTCTCTCTAGAGAGTGAGAGAGGGAGACCCATCGATGATCTCCAGCGCGTCATAGGGGCATCAGTTTTCAGCGATCAATCTAAAGCGCTCGTGTTGCGCGTCCCGGGTAATCGGATACAACGCGCGGGCGTTAATAAGCCGCGAAAGGGCAACGTCGCCCCTTTACTCTCTTCTCCCCCCCCCAAAAAAAAGAAGAGAGAAAAGAATTAAAAAAGAAAAATAAAGTCGAGGAGGGAAGTTTGGAATGCCGATCGACAATACGTCTTGGAAGAAGACGCGTGTCCGAACAAAGGCACGCGAGCTTGCGCGCGTCCCTTATTGCGAGAAATAGCACAAGGGCGTACACGGGATATTTCTACGTCAAGGAGTGGGGTGGGCAGGATCTAATTTGTTTTTTTTTTTGTTATAAGGGCTATCGAGTTGCACGGAGTAGAGGGGGGGGGGGGGGTTTGCAAGCTGTCAAGTGTTTAACTGGCTTATATGGATATAGCTCTCTCGCGTTTTCAGTGCCCGGCATTATAGGCGCAAACAGTTTAAATAGCCTATTTAACTTGCTAACGATATTCAACTTTCGCCATTACGAAATTTCGAGGCGACTCTCGTTTTCTCTCCGATATGTTTACGCGTAAGCACATACACGCGCGCACTTCGATTAATTTTGGCGGTATTAATTATATCGCTGTTGATAAAAGTTCCGCGCTTACGAGAGTAAGGGGGTTGGATATATATAATTATGAACTTTCGGCTTGATGGTTTTTCTTTTATATTAAAGCGAACAGGTACTCTAAGGCTGACGCGAGCAATACGTAAGCACGTCCGGTATAATCACGCCATAAGCATATCACACGCACACGCCTTTCCCTCATTTTTCTTTCTTTTTGTTTTTGTTTTACTTTTTTTTTCTCAATTAAATTAGCAACGCGTGGAACGACTAAAATTTTCCGACCGAAATTAAGCTCGGAAACGAGGCTGTGAAGACAGAACGCGCGAGCCAGCGGGAAAGTATTTTCTCTCTCTCTAAAATATTCCTTCCTCTCCCTGGAATTTTTCCGATACAACCGAGGAGCCTCCAGACATTTATGCCGAACTTTCGTCTTGCCCCGTATATACGAAAAAGAAAAGATATTACTCGCAGCCGTGTCGATCGGCTATCTTTCCGTTTTTCTATTAAACGCCCGCTAAAACTCGGGGGGTGTCGAGAAAAGCTAATAAAAACGGGGCGTAAGCACCGAAATATTTAATAATTCGACGACGCCTACGCGAACTGCCTCTCCCCCCCTGGTGTTTTTAATTAACATAAATGCGACGAGAAAAGAGCAGAAGAAACGCCGCTGCGTCTAATTTTATATTCGATAGCAAGAAAGAAAAGGTCCCCGCGCGCGTCTTTGACGGAATAAAATTATGCGACGGCTTGTATATGCACACCGTGTATACTATTACTGCCGACACGCCCATTGATTTAAAAACCAGTTCGGCCGGATAAATATTTAAACGAAAACAATAACGCGAGATAATTACGAGAATTTTATAGATGCCGCACGAATGTATATTCCTATGCATTATCCCACTGCGCTTTTTTCCGTGGAAAATGGAAAGAAAAAAATCACGCTCTAAACTCGGAAAAACACTTACATAAAACCACTTCGGCTCGTCCTTTTTCCAAGCTGGTATAAGTGTAAAGCTCAGTCGTAAAAGTCAAACGCCAGGATGAAAGTGCCCCGTTGGTTATTTTTAATTATGACATACAGCACCCCGCAATTATCCCAAGCGGGCTTTTGCGCTTGGCACTTACATCTCTCTCTTGGCATTAAGAGGGTGCGGCCGTTAGCGGCCGGAGCTTTATTACAAACGATCTTCGCGCTTAAAACGCGTCTCGCTTGTCTGTCTTTACGACAGTTTTCCGGGGCTGGAAGGGCGTACTTCGCATGGGAATGGCAGTTTAAACCGTCATAAACGCCGACAAATCGCTATCGAATCGACGCCGCGTATATTTCCCGGCAGTCTTTTAGAAAACATCGCGCGTACCCTTTTTTTTTTACT
The DNA here is from genome assembly GCA_030522585.1 of Anagyrus pseudococci. Classification (NCBI taxonomy): domain Eukaryota; kingdom Metazoa; phylum Arthropoda; class Insecta; order Hymenoptera; family Encyrtidae; genus Anagyrus; species Anagyrus pseudococci. Next base: position 232,783 of record JAPYYQ010000003.1, on the reverse strand, counting down.
ATTTGGTAAAGCGAGCCAGCTGTTGGCGCGTGTAAATGAAAAAAATAAGGAGAATCGACACGCCCTCCAACTAGTTTGTTCGAGCTTCCGATTAAGCCCTTACGCAGCTTTTCCAATCTCCGAGAGAGCCTCTGGAATTTTCAAATATCCCTCTCTCATTCCCGTTTTTAGACACGTTTTAATCTCGTTAAACAGGGAAAGGCCGGCATAGCGCAAAAAAACGAGCCGCGAAGAAATTTACGGGCGTTCGAGAACGAGCGATCGTTATTAACAAGTAAAACCGTCGAGGGCCACATATCGCGCGTGTATGTAAGGCGAAGACAAAAAAAGAGAATGATAATAAAAAAAAAAGGAAAGCGATTTGTAATCTCGGGCCTGCGCGCGTCTGCCCCTATACATAATTAAAAGATCCCCGGCAGAGAGAGACGCACGCGCGCGAAATCCAGTATTAACTGTAATCAAACTTTCAGAGCCCCCCGCCCCCTCCTAGCGCCGAGGGCAAATTATATCCAGAGGGCAATATTTCATCCAATCCGACTAATTTCGCTCGTATAAACAGTATAGGAGGAGAAAGCAGCGCGCCATGCGTACCGTATGAGGGTGGCGGGGCGCAATACAATACCGGGATCTACGCGTCAGCGCGATCAATCAAATGGACGCGATCGGAAAGCTAAGGCTTCTTTTTTCCGAATAGTTATTTACGTTTCCTTCATTTTACCTTTCTTTTCTTTATTTTTGGACTGTGTGTTGTGCTTACTTGCTAAAAATATAAATACGCGGCAATTATACAGGCGGTGCTTGAGTTATGAGGTTGGCGGTAATTGCGTAAACGCTCGCGAGTTCACGAGGCGAACAGGTGGGGGGTAGGTTAATTGATCTTGGAGTTTAGGGTCTTCATTGTGGCGAGAGAGAGAGAGAGGAAATTGAAACGGGATAATTAGATGGAAACGGCGTCGTGTAACTACCTGTTGACCCGCTAGCTACGTCGTATAGCTGCGAGCTTTCGGCAATCAGTTTGATTTTTTCGCGGAATTTCACTTGAAACGGTCGGTCGGGTATAGAGTCTCTCGAGGTAAAACGTTATAAATTGCGATTTTTCTCAACGTTTATCCCCGATTGGGCTGGCCTTAGGGGAGGCTTCTGAAATTTTCAAAGCTCCCATAACCGTTATGCTCTCTCTCGTCGATAGCTTTTTCATTCCCGAGCGAGCGCGCGTGTTTGTTATTCGCGTCCTCGCTGGAATTCGATCAGCGCGTATATAGATCGCCCGCGATTTTCTCATTATGATGTTCTGATTGAAAAATCCCGCTTGTGTTTGCGACCCCCCTCCCCTGAGAGAGGGAGAGCTTGTTTGCGCGTGTTTTTTAATTTCTTTCGATTTCGCTGTACCCAATAATATCACTCGCTCTTGGCTCTTATCGCGCGTTATTGCGCAATCGTTGCATAATGTTAGCCGAGGCTTGATAATCGCTCGTGGTTCGACGCCCGGGATATTTAAATCTAATTGTATAACTAAATCGAGATCGCCTGGTTATAGAACATATATGGAGATTCGACCGGGGGTGAGTTCGACGAACTTGTCAACTCTGTCACTCATAACGTCCGGTACAAAGAAGTTTTCTGCGAGTCGAAAACAAAATTTGAAAACACGATTTATAATCGCATAAAAATCGTGAATCCAACTCCCACGGCGAAACTCCAACGAAACACTCATCTCTCTCTGTTGTCGCTAAAATAACAACAGACATTAAAAATCAATCCGAGGCGGACGCGTTTGTCAAAGTTTACCCAGTCACGGCTCGATTTTCACGAGCCAATATTTGCCACATTGCACCACGTGGCTTTATACCCCCTGCCCTCTCCACGCAAGCTCTTTCTCACTCTCTCTCGCACACACATACAACGCATGAGGAAAGCTTATATTCGCGCAGCTGGCGTTAATGAGGCGTCGCACGCGCGCGCGCGAAACTTTTCTCTCACTCTCTCTCTCTGCCGAACTTGATACGTATCACGGTATTTCCCCGGGAAGCGGTATATCGGTCCTTCTCCCTATGAATTATTAATACGCGTGTATAACGCCTGAGATGGAGCTACAACCTCTCTCTACCCTTAGACGTGTTCACCTCGTGGCAGAGTAGGTTCCAATCTTTTTCCACCCTCCCACCTGGGCTAATTCATGCGCATCCACTTGTACATCCTGTCTCTATCGAACTTGCGAGCTTTTCGGAGAATCGACAGCTTTGATTCGTAAATGATGCGACGTGTAGATATATACATGTTGGCTGTCAATTTGGTAGATGTTCGAGGGGAGGAGCATGTGTATGCAGCCTGATGATCAAAACCGAATTTCTTTTTTTTTTCTCTCCCCCTTGGGGGAACTTCCAGCAACAGGTTGCGCGTCGTCTGCTCCTTAATTTTGCACGCGGGAATACTTTGATGATCGAGAACTAGACGAACATAGACATATTCGAGTCTGTTTTGTATCACTTTTTTTGATTCTTCTTTTTTAAACGCTCATTCCGGCCATTCGTCATCGGTTAATTGACATAGGGAGCGGGGGTGAAGAGAGCGCGAAATTCGGGAACGTAGGCGTGCGTACGAAATTTAAACGATATTTTCGCGATAACGAAGTTAGAGCCTCCCGCCCGCGTATGTTCTACCTGCTCGACTTTTATTGTTCGAGAATTTGTTTCTCCTCCTTTTTTTTCCTTCATTTCATTCATCCCTTACGGCGTATACGGTCTACTTTTTTTTACGGCGCAGACGAAGAATTTCTATAGGAAACAATAGAGTTTATTTGACGGCAAAGGGGGAGGGGGGTTGACGTTGATGAATAAGTGAAAGGCTTTACAAAAGTTTTCCCCGCGTACAGGGGGGTGGGGGTGGCCACGTGTCCGTCCATCGTCTTTTTTTTTCGGTTGCGACGGAAATGGGGTTAGTTAATTTAATAAAACAGCGATCATTACCGCGCCTGGAGGGTAAATAATTAAGCGACAAGCAGTTACGCGGGGGAAAGAGGGCCTTGCACGTGCCAGACCAAAGCGCACACGCCTTGTACCCAACGATTTCCGAGACGTAGCGTTATATATATACATACAGACAAATTATGATCGTAGACGGAACAGTCTTTAGTTTGACGAATTAAAGGTAATACGGGTAACGTAGTAGCTCGGGGCAAATTAAATACAAAGCGAGGACGCGTAACTGAGCGGCCCCGGGACACTCTTAACCGAATTAACCGATCTAATCTAAGCGAGAGCGCGAGCGTTTATTTGTAACGATCGGGGGATTAATCCGAGTGTGCGAGCGTATGCGTTTTAAATTCTACGAATACCTTTTCCTGTTGTATTGAGCGCGTAGTACGGAAAATTCAGTCCGAGTCGATTGAAAAATCGCTCTTTTTTACGCACTTTCGTGTCTTTCTGGGTATATACGCGAAGTCTCAAGGCGACGTTGGCGACTTTGCATCGCCGCTGGGAAAGAGAGTGTGCAAGTTTTTCGCGCGATGTGGAAATTCTTTGGAAACGAGTTGCAGTTCTCTCTCTCTCTCTCGATCTTACCGACGCGAAAATTTGTGATTTACATGGTAGGAATTCCAGCTCGAGGCTGTAACCTCGTGTCTCGAATGTGTATATAGCCGGGATTGCTGGTGCGAAACGCCTTAGCGCCCAGCTTTGACCCACTTATCCCAAGCCCCATTATAATTAGTCTCGCTGAGTATATCGTTGTTTCGCGCATTGCGTAAACTACTCTCTTTTTTTTAATGACGCCTTTTTGCTTTCTCGGTGCGCTTTATGTGCGCTGTAATTTCGCGTTTTAATGTCGATTTATAATTTCCGCGAGAATTAAAAATACAATCGTTCACAGCTGGATTACGAACGCTCGCGCGCCGGATAATGAGCAATATAGGAAGCGTCTGTTACAAGCCGTAATGCCGACGGTAAACTTTCGATGGACAAAAAAAAACGGTGGGCGTTGCGACTGAATTTATATCGTGTGTCCCTTGTAACGCTACCCACCGGAGATGCACTTAAGATCCGTCAAAGAAATTCATTAGCCCTTAGATTTTTTAATTAAAAATTTATAATAATAATAATAATTTCTATTCAGTCGGCTTTAACAAAGGCTTACGTCGCGGAACGGTTTTAATTGTGCTGGAAAACCCTCTTTTCTCTCTCGAGTCCATCGCGCTGTGGCCAGTTAATGAAATTAGAATTTTTAGAGGAAAAAAAACGCACGTGCGCGACGGGCGCGCTTCTAAAACAGATTTCATTAGCTTGATTTTTTTCTTTAAATTTGTTCACTTGTTTACGACGTTAATTTTCCTTCTTTCCTCCTCCTCTTTTTCTTTTAATTTAAGTCCAAGCAATATACCTTCGTATAAGATCATCCCTCGGTATTTCATAGGGTGTAAGCTTACAAAGGGACCGCTTCTTTTCATCGTACCGGTCTTCTCTCGTTATTATCTGCGCAAACGAAAATCTCATTCTTTGATATACGAATCTATCTCGCCAATGCAAACACGTTATCCCTCTTTTACCGAAATTTTTTCGCGCAGCGCGTTGGAATATCAATTTCCTTTTGTTTCGCGTTACCAAAGATTCGGAACTTCAAGATCGTGAGATCGAGGAAAAAAAAGAGGAAAATTATGCGAATACAGCAACGTTTGTTAAATACGATTATGTTGACCGATGGATAAAAATATAATTGACAAGCGAAGAGAAAAAAAAGGAGAGAGAGAGAAGGTGAGGGACGTTATCGGTCTATCTTATCGTCTCTCTTTTTTTTACTAGAAGCAGACACGCGATAAAAGAAGTCGGATGAAAATTCGTGCGCGCAAAAAGAAACTTTTGCGCAGTGTATATACGCCGGAGCGTAAACGCAAAGGAGTTTTACATAGATTGCAAAAAAGCATCATATCCCTTTGTAGCCGCAATATAAATTGATTTAATATAGTTTTTTTTTTTACTCGGCGACTCTTTCGCAAAAAACAGAGAGAAGCAGGGGGGGGGGGTCGAAATCAAATAAGCCAATTTTATTCTATAAACGAAAATTCCTTAGCCAATTCGCCGGGGGAAAATAAAAGCGAGCGGTGGAAAATGAAGAATAAGCGAATCGTCGCCTACGAGATCAACGTTTTTTTTTCTTCATCCTTATAACCCTCCGCACCTTACCTCTCTCTACGCCGCAGGCTCGAGTAATTGGGAAAGAGACGACGCGGATAAGCTTTCAATAAGCGGAGATTTCGGAGCAGCGCCTCTTGAATACCAAAACTCCCCGAAATTCCCGCTTATTTTCCCCCTTTTATCTCGTTTGTAAATCAACCATATTCATAGAACTATATAATACAAGGGGAGAGCCGCCTAGTCGGTCATTAAAACGCGGGCGAAACAAGGAGGGAACAAAATAACGACCTCTCCCCATCGTAGCGCGTCTACAATCGACTTCCAATTTAGCTCGTACTACAAGAGAGACTGAGGTAGGACAGTACAGAGAAGACAATAGGCAAGAGCGCAAGGATACGTCGATCAATTCCAGGCGATCGAGCCGAAAACGCCACAAGTCGCAAGGAACGCACCGCAGTCCGCAATTTCCGGCCCGTACACGGCTATTTATCGAAAGCTCTCGCCGGAGAGCGATGTTATACGCACACCGGACGTACGGACACGTCTGCTCGATTCTCTCCTCTTTTCCTTCGCCTTTGATACTTATCGCTTCTTCTTCATGGAAATTTCAACGGCCCCGCGATTACGCATAAACCAAGCTGCCTATTGTTGTCTGTAGCCACGGCGTATAATGTCAATCATGCGCGAGCGAACGCGTGCTTATGTCCCCCCCTCCTTCTGGTACAAAGTACGTCGTTACTGACTATCGTTATTGCAAGTAGAGTTTGAGCTTTTTTTTGCGGCCAAACGAACGGAAAACGCGTATGGGGGTGGTAAATCTATCGACGAGGGTGTACAAGTATCTCGCGAACGAGACGTTAAATGCGTAAATTTTTTTCAATTTTCCGAGAGGCAAGCATTCCTCCTACCTTTTGGCTAACGGTTTGCTTTTATGTTTCGGTTATTAAATTTTTTTCGCGTTTCATTGTTTGTAAACGTGACGCTTTTGCGCGCACAGGTGTGTATGCACACGAGGGGCTTATCGAAAATCGCGCGCAAATAAAGCGATATGTATACGTATTTGGGAAAATCGCGATAATTACAAATGGCTCGACGAAGTTTGCCGCGAACTTCTGTCGCCCATCCAAAAAATGTAATATTCCGCTTATTCGAGTTGAGGGAAGATTGAAGTATAGAAAGGGTGTTGGGGGAAGGGAGACGCGCGGGCGCGACCAGAAATTCATTTACCGAAATCGATTAAGCTCACGGCTCTGGTGTATATACGCCGGCGGTACTGCGTCTAGCGGCACTTTGTTCCAAAGCGAATTTTCAGCTTGTTAAGTGTAAAATTAGGAGACAAGGTGCGGGGGTGGTGAGCAGGGGGGGGGGAAAGTAAGTTGTGGGACTCGTTAATCACGGTTTGCCCTGGCGGGATTTCATTTAGCTGCCGGCTGCTCCCGAGATAAGAATCCCCTCTATACATCGCGTGTTGGCGGTGCGCTGTTCGTTCTAATAGCCAGAAAATTCTAAAGAAAACGGCTTTTTTGTCGTTGATCGGTTGCAGACCAGGCGAAAACAAAGATGAAGTACAGCGGAGTCGTGTTGGCGCTCGTCTGTCTCGCCGGCGTGCTGATGTCGAGGAGCAATCAGGCTGAGGCGATGCCCGTCCAGTGTCATCCGGACTTTCTGAGCGAGGTGCCGCCGAGGATCCGCAAGGTCTGCGCCGCCCTCACGACCATATACGAGCTTGGAACGTCCATGGAGAGCTTTATCAACGAAAAAGGTGAGGAGAGGGGAAAGACGATGTGACTGTGTATATATAGAAGAGGAGCGAACACTCCGGAGATCGAGGGGAAACTCGGTTACTGCGACGCTCGGAAGAGCGGAACAATCTGTTGAAGGATAAGAGAGGGGGGGGGAGGGGGTTGACTGATAAGACGCGAAAATGAGAAATCACGGTGGAGGGAGGGGAGCGTACCGCGGAGAATACCTGCCAGGCGCAGCTCGCGTTTTTTATAACGACATCTACCTTAGCTCTCGCTCTTACTCGTTCGTTGGACTTAACTGCGCGAAAATTACGACGATCCCTCGGATATTTTTTCTCTTCTTTATCCCCCCTGACGGACAGCTTTCCACGAAGAGGGTTGATTAAAAAACTTTTTTTATGTATACATATCGACATTTCGGCGAACTAATCGAACGATCTTTTTTTCTTCTTCCTTTTTTTGCTGATCTCTCTGTATAGCTCCGGTACTGTCGGACGATCTGCAGCGCCTGCCGCTAAGGGACAGCGGCGTCAAGCGCCAGGACGTGGACCACGTGTTCCTGCGCTTCGGCTAGAGCGGCACGGCTCTCTAAAGCGCTCCAACACACACACCCCCCCTTTCATCAATCCGTCGGCCTGACATCCTGCAGCTTCCTGTGACATCTCGGGGAGCCCGATGATCTTTTTATCGTCCGCGCAACATACACACACGCAATACACGTATTATATATATACACACACACACGCACGCACGCACACTTGTTACATCGACGTACAGACTGACATGTGCACACGAAGCTAGATTTATAATTTTTAAAAGCCCTTAGCCAGCTGATATTGTTTTCGCTCCCTCATCGTAATTATTATAGATAGTCGCGGGTGCGACTTGTGTACCTCAGTATTATTACGTATGTGTATTATTATTATTATACAAAGACAGCGAGCTGCAGGTATATGATTTTTTTTTATAATTTTCGCATGTAAAGGCACTTTAATATACTCAATTAATCCAAAAACACACGACTCATACTTATACACGTGTTAAAGATTTGAAAAATAAAAAAAATGAGCAAAAAAAAAAGAGAATTATATATGAGTACACGGCAACGAAAGTCTGATTAGGTTTAAAATAATAAAAGCTTGGACAGCTGCGGAGATGTTTTTTTAAAGGCGACGCAGCCCGGAGATTCGCCGAACGTCATCCAAAAGAAATACTACACCCCTACCTCAACCCGGTACCAGTAAAAATCAGCGACTTGTTTCGATTCTTATCTTTCCGTGTCGCAAAGAAGCAAAAAAAGTATTAAATAACTATCTATAAATAAATATATCTAAACATTTAAAAAAAAGGAGATAACGAAAATATTTAAAAAAGAAAAAACAAAAAAAAATATGAAACTTTCTCTCGGTGTAAAAAAAAAATGTTTCTCTTCGTGTACCATAAATCGATTATGTCGTCAAATCAATAACCGGACAAGCTCGATTATTTCCCGATGCTCGCCGATTTCTCTAATTCCGCAACTATGCAAAGTTCGCTTTGTTTCATCCGTGTGTTTGTTCCTTTTTGTTTTTATATAAAGCTTGAGCTAAACTTTCCCAGCTTACACTTTAATAAATTTCATTCGTATATATATATTTAATATGTATAACCCAGCGTCTGCATCCCGCTAGTCTCAGGTATAGTCAGAAAAACGACACTCGCAGTATTGATAACAGTATTTTCATTCTTCTTTTTCGTTTATTCTTTAGTTCCTATATAGATCATCCCGATGCACAGGCCTAATGTGTTTTCCTCGTTAGCGCTAAGTGCCCGGCTTAATAATAATAATGATAATATTATAAAAAAAACGAGATATTGAGATTTAAAAAAAAATGTGTTACGGGGATATCCCATCCTCAAACGACGTTCCGCGCGATAGGACGAATTTTATTGTTTTCGAGGTGTATATTTAGGTAGGAGATTGAGAGTGAGAGAGTAAGAAAGCGAGAAAGAGAGAGAGAGAAAAAGAGTGAGAGAGAAAGATAGGAAGGGGAATAGATTAAGCTGCGAGAGTGAACAATTAAGAGAGGGAGAGAGAGAAAAACTGACAAAATCAACATCTTATTATATATATAAAAAAATAAAGCGTCGATGTCCTCGCACAACCGCTTGCATCTTCGATATATCGCCATTATTAAGACTTAAAACACACAGCATTATTAATGAAGATTAATGAGAAAAAGGAAAAAAAAATTATATGACGAATATGGAAAATTGAAAAAAAATCTAAAATTGTGCATGAAATATACCTTATAAGAATGATTATATATTTATTATGGAGTATATATATATAAATATATATGTATATAAAGTTTCTCTCTGAAAAAAAATGAATCTTGAGACTTTTTCTTTTTTCCCTACCTCGATATACCTCATACTGATTTCCCGTTTATTAAATTTGCCTCTTTGCGGGCTACACTGCTCATATATACCTATAATTCATTTTTCTATTTTTGTTTTCCCGTTGAATTACCCGAGAAACAGAGGGTGAGCGAGTCTACTGCGAAACATGAAATGATCATCTGATATACCGAAGGTAAGTGTCTCATAAACGTCACCTAAATATTCATCAATTTGCCGCTTGTGTCAGTACAAGTAACCAAGCGCGGAGACACATATATACACATAAATCATCATCGCTTTTCCATTGTAATAAAAGAAGCCCTGACCTTCTCGACGAAAACAAAAGAGGATACCTAAGTCTTGTCATTTTTCCCCTCGCAATAACTCTAAAAAACAAAGTCGTATATACAAAACCAGAGCATCCGCTCAGCCGCACACTTTTTTTAATTTAGGCCCGATAATGCGTCTCAGATACGCGGAGTGGCACTTGTTGATAAGCAGCAGCGGCGGTTCCCTAGAGTCTACGGATGGAAAGAAAAAAAAAGAAAAGCGCAACTTTCGAAGGTCGAACGATAGACGATGCCTCAATTACCGGGAGATAAAGCAAATGGCAGAGGGATGAGTTTATGAGAGAGAGGGTGTATAAGGCATTGTCGGCGGTAGATGAGATCGAGTCAATTAGGACTGTGTCGTTCACCGAGAGAGAATGGTTATACGATATAAGCAACGAGTGTGCGGTTCCTCTCTTATCGAGCTGTCAGTTTTTTTTTCGGAAAAAAGTGGGGGAAGGGAGATGGAAATTTTTTATGATGTTTGCTATTACTTAATTTTATCGCCGCTGGAAATGCGCGCGCGGCCGCGTTATTATTAACGTTTGATGGATTGCGCAATACATGTTTGGGGAACATAGAGGAAAATTCGTGAAATTAATTACGTTTTGGTGACTAAACGATTGGAATAAAGAAAAGAAGAAGAAAAAAAGCGGGGAAATTAATGCTATGCGCTTGACGTAGTCGATAGTCGTGCAGCTATGCCAACTTAGCTAGTCGTCTCGTCATAAATTACCATATTACGAATATTTTGAAAGTCAATGACGTGGGAGAGAGAGAGAGAGAGAACAGTGACACGCGACAGCACAAAATAATGACGAAGTATCGGTTAAGACATTTCTGCTCCAGTTAATCGAACGACTATACGCGCAATTGTTTCAAAATATATAATTGTTCCAGCGCTTATATGCAAGATAACGTTATTTAACGTAACAGCGATTACATCGCAATCGATATCTTAAAAAAAAACCACCTTACATTATTGCAACCTGCTGGCATATCACCAAAATTCCACTAGATAGAGATATATATAGAGGGAGAGGAAGCGATTAAGATACACGCATACGCGCACAAGTGCGTATATCTATTTTGGACAATCCATATATACGGTCAAGGTCCGCGCTGCTTTCATTAGCCGCAAATCGAGGAGGATAATGTTCGCGCGATCATCGCCTCTCTCCACCGAGAGGTAAATAATCCAGTGCCGGGGCAAGAGAGAGAATCTCTAACGAGATCGGCTCTTTGGCCTGGCGGACGCAAACGCAATTATCGTCCACCCCCAACCTTCTGATAATTAATTCAAGCCTATCCTGCTTCTCTCCCATACGCAACCATAAATCGTTCTCCTCTCAAGAAAGAGAGAGAGAGAGAGAGAGAGCTTGGACATGATTTTTTTAATGCCACTCGCGGTGTACAAAGAACAAAACGAAAAGCCTAAGGAGAGCGGATCTCTAGGGTTTTGCCTGACGTCAGGAGTTGTTGAAAAGCCACAGGTTGCCTGATATCGAGGGAGAGGGGAACAGATGCTCATGAAATTGAAATTGTATAGAGGCGAGGGGGGGGGGGATGGCACTTGAACAGTGGTCCGAAAGGTAATCGATTGAGAATGAGTTTATATATATAACGCAAGCTTCTCTCTCTCTCTCTCTCTCTCTCTCTCTCTCTCTCTCTTGGTATATACTCGTACGTAAGATATATCCGTTGATGATTAATTAAACAGAGGCTCCAACGAGACTGCCCCTGGACCATCGTTTAGTTAACAGCCGTTTCGTTAATAAATAAAAGAGGGCCGTTCGTTAAAAAGGAAAAGTACACGCGTAATACGAGAGAGAGAGAGAGAGAGCTATGGATCAATCCTCTCTTTCTCTCTCTCTTCCTCCCCGTCGGACCACAATGTAGCCTCGCCCCCCTTCCTCGATGCTTACTTTCCGGCTATAGCCGCGGCTTTATTTGCTGCTGTTTTCTTGACTTTTCCTTTTGTTACTGCCCACAGAGAGCTTGCGGGGTTTTGTGTGTCAGAGCACCCCCCTCGGCTTGCAGCGCACACACTTGAGCTTTCCGCGAACTCCGCCTTGAAGACGAGACTGATTGCGAGGAAAAACAAGATTCCTCTTATTACTTCCTCTCTTGCTTGAACCCCTGCCCGCTACTCAGCTTTTAATAGACGGCTAATAGTGAAGGATCCTTTTGACGTTGTACTCATTGTCCTCTCTCTCTCTCTTTTTTCCTTTCTTGTGAATTTTTTTCCTTTTTTTTCTCCTTTTTTTTCTTCTTGTAATCCGTCGTGAAAAGAAGTCATTCTTTGGGACGTGCAGAAGATCACCTCTTTTTTTTCTTCGTTTGTTTTTTTTTGGAGATTGTAGTTGAAATCTCGAGAGTGGAAGATTAGTTTAATGGGGCATCTTGTAATCTCTCGCGCGAATCTTTCGTAATTGCATTAGTAATTCGATTTTATTTCAATTGAACAAATGTCTCATATTAAAAATATTAAAATTTTATTTGCGCATGTCATTTCTCTCGATGTTCAATCTCTGCGGACTGAAATATGTATTGGTTTCTCCCTGTTTTTAACGTGGACTAAATTAAAAAAAAATTGCTCTTGCTTCATCAAACGATTATCACTATTACATACGTCAATAATTATCGTTCATTTCTAGAATTAATGCAGTTAAGCTAGATGATCGAAGCAATAAAAAGTAAAACGTAACATCCCGTTTAAATAAAGCAATTATCTTGATCGATCGCTTCTAAACAAGCACGAATCAATTTGTATACGGCCTTCATAATTCTCGCGCTTAATGAAAGACAAACAACATCTGTAAATTTTAAAAAAAAAAGAGCATAAATCTTGGCGCCAACAGCTACTTATCGACTCATCCTTGGTTTTCCCCACTATAAAAATATCCCTCGACCGTAATCAAAGCAACTATAAGGGCCATACAAACGCAACGCTAAAATTGAATTCAACCCCCAAGACTGGAATACAAAAATTGTGTAATAATATTAGCAAAGCCTTTCCCCCCATGATAACGTTAATTCTCGCAAGACAACCGCGTTATCTCTCGCATCGAAGCCTAGAGCGATAAATTTTCCCCCGGAGCCAAATCCCTATCGCAAGCGCGCAATTAAACATATACCCAGCGGAGGGCGATCGTAAATTATTTACCCATGAAAAACAAACGTTATGGAAAACGGAAAGAAAAGAGAGAAAAAAGGGGGGAACCTAAAAAGGTTAAAAAAAGGAAAAACACCCGCGAGAGAGCGCATGGGAATGAAATTCCCTGGCGCTCACGTCTTCGCTCTTTCCCAGAAAACGTCCTCTCGTCAATTCCGTCGCGCTAGACGCCCAAGTAAATTAAGACGACGGGGACTGCGTTCTCTTTCTCTCTTGGGTAAGACGTAGCTCCGTGCGTATATACCAGGGGCTACACAGAGTGAATTACGAGAAAATGCACGTCAGACGCACACGTTGGCGCGACGATTCTCTCTCTCTACGCATTGGAAGCTGCTTCTGTATTCAGCCCGTTAGCCCAGGAGAGCCCACCTTTTATTTTCTCTCTCGGCCTCCACCTATCTCTATCTCTTACGTCTCTCGTTTCTTTTTTGGAATTTCGCGTTCGATGACAATTGCGTTTCGAGCTTTCATTGGTAGCACATAGACCGAGGGACAAGACGAGGGAATTGATGGAATAGAAACGGGAGTACGCAGATTACGGCTAACGATTAATTATAAACGAAAGAACAGACGTGTTGCAAAAAGAAGAAGGCCGGGGGGATGAGGTGCTTGAGATGCAAGCCGCGACCGCAGCGAAACAAATATCGCCCGTAATTGCCCGGCCCGCGGCGCATCAATCTGACTCTTGCTCTCTACGCAGCCCCCCAGCTTCGTAAAAAAAGGGGGGGAATCGTGTCGCACCTTTCCCTCGTGTATATACCGATGCGCTTACACACCCCCGACACACCCGTAAAAGCTGGGAACTTTTCCTTTTTTTATTCGTACCATTGACGCACGTATATAGCGGAGGCGTGTGTCTTCTATTCCTTTTGTATGAAATCGTATCCGGGAATCATTTATATTGATGATCGGTACGGATAATCGATCGATGGGGATTTTCGTGAAATGCCACTGATACTTATCGACCTGATAAGTTATAGACTGAAAAATTTTGATACGCGAGGCTTGATTTTGCCACCGCGCTTACTATTCACTGGCTTTTTACTCTTTCTTTGTTATTTATTTATTTATTTTCTTTTTTTTTTTAAATATTTGTCGCAACAACGGCTCAAACTGGAAATTCAGAAAGCGAGAAAGAACAAACAGCCTCGCGCGCGCAATCGTGTTCTCTCGATTAACATGCGCTAAGAAAATAAGCGTTTGCACAGCTGCGCTCACGACTTCGTTACTTCTTTTTTTGACGCACGTAACGACTTTATCAGCGATTCCGGAGTAAACAGTCAAAACCCGCTGTGCGTACGCGTAAAAATAAGTGAAAATTTCATTTGTTAAGACATAGCCGAGCTGACAAGCTCATTAGCAAAATGTCGTATCTCGTGGCACTGCTGCTTCTGATCGCCGTTGCCTGCTCTCCGTCTCAAGCGAGTAAGTCTCAAACATTTATCAAATCTCTATGAAGCGTTTACAAAAATTGACTCTGGTTTCACAGGAACAGCCGTTAAGGAACCTGCCGAAGTCGTTACAAACCAATGCCGGATCAACCTGCCATCTCAGGTGCACACGAAACTGCCCCTTGTCCTCGACGGCTCCTCAGGCTCGGGTTTCATCTACCCCACGGCCTCCGACCCAGCGAACCTCGTGTTAAAATCAGGCGAGAGCATCGGTCTCTTCTGCCCGGGTCAGCCGGACTCAAAGAGCCACGGTGTGACCCGCAGTAACAGCCTGACCGAAGGTGACGAGGAGCTGGACGGGCCGGAAGTCGAGCTAGTCTGCAAATCCGGCACGTCGTTCACGCTCGGCAAAGAGAGCGTGGAGTTCGACGAGTTCAATTGCAAAGAGGACAATGGACCTGTACTCCGTGAGGCCGAGTCCGATGGTTCGGTATGTAACAATGGCAAGCTGTACGAGACGGGCTACTACCTCGACGAAGATAACTTCGTCAGGACCATCGAAATCTGCCACAATGTGGAAACGGCCGACGCTCTTTGGGCTCACGCGGTCATTCAGCCGGCGAATTCGGAGGCTACGCATTACAAGGGCGTCAAGAATAGTTTCAAGACGGGCGTGCTGTTCAATCGCTTGAAGGTAGACGATGCTTACAGCTTGAAAGGCGCCTACAGCACCTTCCAACAGCTGCTGGGCGCCAGCGTCGACGATTATCTGTCGACGACTCCAGGTGAGTCGCCTTTATGTTTGCTGAATATAGTTTAGAAAACAAGCGTCAACCGAGAGATAACGAGGAATTTAATAAATACGCGTTTTTGCAGGCGATCGGAAATTCTTGGCGAAAGGCCATCTCATAGCCAAGACCGACATGTTCTACAAGAGCGAGCAGGAGAGCACCATGTTCTACGCCAACGTCCATCCCATGTGGCAGCAGATCAACTCCAATGGCAATTGGTTTGCCGTTGAGGAGTACGTGCGACATTTGGCTAACAGCAAGAAGAGACCGCTGGATGTTTGGGTCGGTGGACTCGGGGTGCTCGAGCTTGAGGGTAAGAAGATGTACATGAAGGGCAAGACGCCCAAGGTGCCCGTGCACGCGGTCAGTTTCAAGGCCGTCGTGGATAAACCGATGAAACAGGCGATCGTCTTTGTCGTCGTGAATAATCCTTATGCGGATGATGACGAGATCAAGAAGAAAGATTACAATGTTTGCACCAAGCTCGATATTTGCAAGAATTATTTTAATAACTGGGACGATACGACCAAGGGATATTTGTACTGCTGCGAGTTGCCTGATTTTTACAAGAGGAACAAGGATGCTCTTGGGCTCGAGCAGTTCGAGAATTTCAAGATATTTAAAAAACTCGAATTGCCGTAAGTCGCAGCCAAAAAGATGGTTTCGAGCACGAAGAAGGCGTAAGCTGGAAATCTCGATGACTCTTGTATTGGAATAAAATTGAATGAACTAATAAAAAAAAAGAAACGATGCTATATTTATTTGTTTAAAGGAGTAATCGATAGAGCTCGATATGACTATTTACCTATTTATGCGGAGAGAAAGGGAGAGAGAGAGAGAGCGAGAGATGAATAAAAATGTATGAATTACGAGCCGAACAATAACGTAAACGTTAAATAACCAAATGTGTTTGACGCGGTACGCGAGTCGAATAATTAATCATTAGCAAAAGTCGATAGTTGTTTATATTTATGCGTCGTCGTCGGCTGACGTGACGGGGCGATTAAAAAAATATTAGTCCGTAGTACACACGCGTTAACGAGAGAGAGAGAGAGAGAGAGAGAGAGAGAGAGAGAGAGAGAGCGAATCAATCCATTTCGATGTATAACGAAATTACATTACCAACGTCACGCTCTATACCCTCTTCAGACGAAAAAAAAAGAAGGGTCGGCACGGAATTAATCATTGCCTCGCTTACAAGCCCCGCCACACACACATACAAAGGTCCCATCGAGCTAATTATTGTTTACGAGTATAAGAGCAACGAATAATTAACGCCGGGCCAAACAAACCGCCTCTCTTGCTCTCTCGGCTTGCATTATGTTTTATTGAAACTCCCTTACCCCCGGTTTGTTTAAAACGAGCTTTTAATTACGCAACGCCGCGCAATGATTTAACCCCATTAAAAGAGGGGGAAACGTCATTAGAAGCGACTGACGCACACGGAGTAACGGGAAAAAGAAAGAGAAGCGTGACGCCCTTGAAGACGACGTTGTATCATTTTGGTGGAAAAAGATGGTTATCCGGGTAAGAGACTCGCGGCTGCGACGCGATATATGTAACGTCAGTCTTATCGCGGACGATCGACGAGAGCTTGTGTTTGCGCTAAACACAATCGGCCGATTCCTTGTTTTTTCCTTATCGATTCCGGCTTTTAATGTCTTATCTCGCTCGTCGCCCACTTTACTTTCTTTCTCTTTTCGATTTACGGGATGAGCAATGGCTTTCGTCACAGGATTTTGGATTTGAATTTCTTTTGATTGTGTGTAGCTGCATGTGCGTAGTCTAGTCACCTCGTTAGTTCTTTTTTTTTGATAGATTAGCTTTTGAATTAGTAAACACAGAGGATGATATGCTTTTTTTTTAGACCGAATGGATTGTGTGGTAATAAAAAAAGATTTTGTTTTTTTTTTAAGGGTGGACTGGAAATAGGCTATAGTTTTCGTAGCTATAAGTAGACATTTAACTACGCATGTTTATAAATATAAACAATAAAAAGCTATTATTGTGGTTTACAAAAAAAAATATGTAATTTCGTTCTTTTGTGGTGAGCCACGGAATGAAAACAAAAATAAATTCGTTAATTTTGTATAAATAGAAAATTGTACAAACAAATTAATTCGTTCGATCGCTATTAAACGCAGTATACAGAAATACAATTAAATTCGGGTAATTTCTGTATACATGTATATTCCCCATATATTTATATAAAACAAAAGTGCCTTTCTACGTATTTCACTTATCGACCAAAAAAGATGTCAGCATTTCCAAATCTAGCTGACAAGCGCAACACGAAATTCCAAAATCAGGACGGAACAATCAAACACACAGAAATCAATACTCCAACACAGATTACGATCGACCTCCTTGGAATTTCGATTGAAAAAAATAGTAAGGCCCACCGCGCGGACCCCAAAAACCGTTGGGTCTTTCGCAAGTTTCACGGGAAAGAAATTGATAAGGTGCCAAATAAAAGGACGACGAAAGCCGAGCAGCAGCAAGTCGGTCTTCCACTGGCAAAGCATCAGCTTCGTCTACCGCTAAACGATCCAGGATGATCAAGTTCTCGGCTACTCTGGCCCTGGGCCTTCTACTCTGTTTCTGCGTACTTCCAGCGCGTAAGTCTAATACAACACATTTCGAATGAGCTTGTCCAATGTGCTTAACCGATATATTTGATTCGTCAGACTCGATCTACTGCAAAATCGATACGAAAAAGGATTTGGCCACGGACCATCCGCTGCTGCTGCAGACCGGTGCCGACGAGTTTTATTATCCGAAAAAGGCCGGCTCGAACAAGCTCTACTACTGGCAGAAGCTCCGCGTCGCCTGTCCCCAGCAGGATCTCCAGGTCTACTCGAGGAATCTGCGACGAATCGAGGGCAATCTGAAATGCCTCGGCGGTAACGTGTTCCGTCTGGTAAGTCTCCCCCGATATCCCTTTAAAAAAAAAAACATCATCCAACATCTAAACCAAAAAAATTGTAAATTTCGCAGCAAGGATCATTCGTCGGCGCGCCGCTGCGCAACATAGCCTGCGGAACGCGTCCCACTGCCGTATCAACCCTAACAGGCGCAACCTGTCCCAACGGCGTGCTGGCGCGCATAGGCTTCCGATTGCGCGACAGCAAGTACGCCAACGTCATCGACCGAATCTGCCACACAGCCCTGACAGGTCGTACGAACTGGGTGCACCACAGGGTACCAAGCGTGATCAGGGCGCGTGAGACCGACGACACCGTAAGCACCTACTCCACCGGGCCCTTCTACTCCAACATCAACATCGGATCACCGTTGTTCACTCGGGATAGCCAGCGAGCTCGTCTGATGACCTTACTGACTGAGGCTACTAGGGTTGATGCTATCATGCCGGCTACCAGCACCAACATCCTCGAGGAGACGATGCTGGCACCACGAGATGATATGTTCTATCGCGAGCAGCAGGAGGCGACCTTCTTCTATGCCAACACTGTGCCTGTATGGTCGACCATCAAGAACAACAATTGGAGACAGGTGGAGACGATCGTTCGTGGACTCGCGGCAGCTCGGGGTAGTCTGCTGGACGTGTACACTGGTGGTATCGACGACCTCACCTACGCTAGACCAGCGGGTAAGTAAAAAAAGCTCAGCTAGCCTGGTTCATCTATACGACTCACTTGGTGACATTCCCCATTACAGCCGCAGGTGAAATGGGCGACCAGCAGGTGGCATTCACACTGACGACCAACACGCAAACGATGGAGGGCGCGGTACCCGTACCCCTCTACCTCTTCAAATACGTCCTCGACCGTACGCGCAACGAGGCCCTGGCCTTCGTCACCGTGAACAATCCTCAAGCCGACACCACGACCCTTGGTACCATCTGCACGGTCCACGCCGACTGCGCCACCCGCTATCCCGAGTTCACCAACACGACCAACGGATTCACCTACTGCTGCCTCGTCACCTCTACCAGCGAGTTTGGACAGAGAGCCAGAGGACTTGGTATGCCGGTTTTGGCCAATGTCAAAGCTATGGACCTTACCAGGACGGCTGCTGCTAATACGGATACCGAGGGATGGGTGCCGCTGCTCGGCGCTTTTCCCAACTTCATACTCGACAAGTTTGGAGTACAGCTATCGTCGACTTCCACTACCGAGGCTACTGATGAATAGATATTTGGGAGGAGTATAGGAAAATTGGGATGCAATGTGTAATCTGGGTATTAATTATATTGTATATTACATGCTTAGGGAATTCGCTTGGAAAAAATGAAAATCGATCAATAAAGTTCAATATCTATGAAACATAAAAAGTTGCCTCGTCTTTGACCGTCTACAACATGATATTGTTCGAGAAATTCCTCGTCTATGCTGATAATGAAAAGAAGAAAGCTCTCGCTCCGGTTTTAATAGGGTATATACGCGAAGTTTGCAAAGTGTGTTTTTTATTAGTTTCCCAAAGAGTTTGATAAGTTTGATTCTTTAATAAAGTGGCATGGCTACGGCGAAGCGAAGCAAAGTACTTTGGAAAACAAACAGGTAACGAGAGAGAGACAAGAGAGCCCGCTTGACGTATTACGACGTATTGGAGGAGATGAGTAATAACTGAAATCGAGTGAGTCATTCGCACTACGATTCAAGTCACGCGATATACTTTGTTGCAAATCATGGGAAAATGTGGCGCTCGCACAAATTTATGCTCGACATATGCGAACACGATGATGATAGTAAGAATTTTTCAGATGATCGCGTGACATGCGCGCACTCGTGGGTTTATTACTGTCAATGGAAAAAAAAGTGAGAAAACTTAATTTGCAATCTTTAGAATACTATGGACTTATCTGTAAAAAAAAAGAGAAAAGAAATAGAAAAATAGAGAGAAAAAAAACACCTGACTGCCGACAACAAATCCGTCGATTCTCAATCGTCGTGCATTCTTCCGGCCAGCGTATATGATATAAATTGAAAAAGTCAACGAAAGTCGTGAAAGCGAGAGTGATATAGAAACGAGGGGGGGGGGAGGGAGAGAGAGCGCAGCTGGTGGAGGGAGCGGCAGTATCGAATAATGCGCATGCAAATGAGCATCATTGTTCGGCGGGGGCTTCCGAGCAAAGGAGAATATCACAATAAAGGGTCATTGTTTCGTTAATGAAATACTCCACTCGGCAGTAGATTAACCTTTGAACACACTGGCCGCCTCCGGCTTTCAACCTATGCTTCGTTTATTTCTTCTCTCTCTTTTTTTTTATTTTTGGGAATGGAAAGAATTTCAGAACTCAAACTCGCGTAAAATGCAGTTTAGTATTTCCGGGGCATGGATGGGAGGCGGGAGAGGAGGAGCAGAAAAATTGGCTTTTTTTATTTCGCGAATGAGAGAAAATAAAGAACGACAATCGAGAGTGGTGGGATTGTATACGTTGTTTCGTGTGTTTATTGACAGAATTTTTTTCTATTTTTTTTTCCTCTTGTTTTTTCTCTTTACAATTGTATACACATCGTATACGCGCATTGTTTTCGGCGATCGATTTGATTAATCGAGATAAATAAAGGTATATAGTCGCATTGAATTATACTTCGATATAGGTATACATAGCGATATATGGAGAAAACGTTACGCAATAAAATAAAAACGAGATTTCTAGTTTGTTGCATTTCCTCCGGCTTTTCTTTTACTTTTTTTTCTCTTTCTCATCGACGATAATCACGTCGATAATTTTAATAGTTCCCATGAAAATCAAGAAAACGAAAAGGGGGAAAAAGGGACATTCCGAAGTGTCACGCTCGATAAAAGCGGAAAAACTCAGCGGCCTCGTACAAGCCGCTGGCTTGCCCTTTCCCCCTCCTCCCCCCTCCCTAAAATTATCGAATGCTCAACGTCGAATTAGGCATGCGAGATATTTAAATCCTAAGGCTTGTGCGTGCGCTAACGTAATCTCTCTCTACGCCTAAGTGGATCTGCTTTTATACTTTTCAAGCTAAAACAATCCAAAGTTCGTTGAACATATAAAATTAATAATACAACTTCGTTGAGTAAAAAATTAATTACACGATTCTCCCTTTCTCTTTTTTTAATTCGACGATTACGAGAATCGCGCGTGACGGAGTTGACGTGTTGAATTTAAAAAAAAAAAAGGGTTTTTTTTAAACAACAGCGTAAATCGTGTTTCCCCGTATATTATTAGGATGTATATATAGATGTAGTAGGGGGCTTGGCTGCTTTTTTTTTATCGCTCGTCAGATAAAAAACAGTTATACTTCCCGGATTGCCAGCGGTTTACCTCGTAAACGTAACACGAAAGAGGTCATATGTACACACACGTACACACGAACGAGCGCGCGAGTTATACGCATCAATAACAGCAAACGTCGAAACATCAATTTTCAGCGGGCCGCGGATTTGATTACTATTTTAGATGGTAAATTTACCATTAGGTAAAAGCTTTCTCTCTCTCTCTCTCTCTCTCTCTCTCTTACTTTAAGCTTCGCTTACGAATGCAAAATGGCAAACAATAAACAATTCATCAATCGAATTAAAGAAAGTCAATTACAGTTTCTCTCTATGTTGCAAGTGAATAAGAAAAGCCGCATTAGCGTAAACATGTCGTTAGCAGCTCAGCGCTATAAACGCATAAGCGCGAATATCGCGGTGGAAAAGAATTAGCTCGATAAAAGTAAGAGAAACTTTAATTCCGCTGAGCGGATACGCCCGTTTTCCAGCGAAACTACGCTGTATACATACGTAGAACGAGAGGGAGAGAGGAAGAGAGAGAGAGAGAGAGATTGGATTGCACTGCGCGTATATGGCTATCGCTTGAGGATACTTTGTTTAGTAGTCCAAGACGATGGTAATGGACTGGACTAACGATATATCCACTTGGGAACGTATAAACGCGCTTTGAACACATTGTCAGACTTGTCGGTGGAAACAAACGATTAACTCGGATGGGGAGAAGTGGAGGGAAATTCGTGTGGCGTTTAAGTGGGGTAACGATTGCTCCGCTCGATTACGACGTTTATTAGGATTGACGATCTCTTTGGTTTCGAGCTTTTCCTTTCTTTTTCAGAAAATTGCTCGAGCGATTTTTTTTTTTTTTTTTAACAACGACGTAGTGAATCGCCGGAAGTGAGTTTGTATTGGCACTTTTACAAGCGAGTCGCTGTGGAATCGTGCAGCGCTCGAAGTAGCTCGGTATATTAAAACGCTTTTTAGCTTTATCGTTATTGCTAATTTTATTACCGCCTGTTATTTTGTTGCGGGAGAAAACGAATAATCCCCATTTTCCAAAGGCGACGCGCTTGGCTAGCGGCCGTTTCTTTTTAGCGAGATGCCCATTCGACAAGTGGCATTCAAAGAATCGAGGAATTTTATTTAATAATTGAAAGATTTTGAAAAAAGAATTTTTTTTATTGAGAATAAAGCGAAAAATTTGACTAGAAGCGAATATTCAATCGAGAGACGCGATTGAAGGCTGAGAGGTCGAGGTTAAAAATGAATAGAAACATGGATTTTTTGGTATATCACTACAGTGTTTAAATGCAAATTGTCGAATATGATTGCGGACTATGTACAATGTTATTCAATAAGTACAATAATATGTCTATAAAAAAATCTGCGTTATATATATCCTGCTTATTTTTCTTTCTATTTTCTCTTTTTTTTGGCTTTATAAAAAATATTTCTTTCTTTTAAATCACACATTTCGGCGGTTTACTGCTTAAACTAAAGTGCTTAATCAAATATCACTCGAATACGTTACGTCTGCAAGCTATTAGGTAAATGGTACATTTACGTTGGGGAAATTAAATACAGTTTTATGGATTTTCCATTAATTTTCCAGCTTGAAATATTAAATTTATCATGTAAAATCGCTTGAGCCAAACAAAATTATTGCACGACTCGTCGTTAAAAAAGAAAACAACAAAAAGCAATAAATAAATAAATAATTGTAGAAATAATGTGTATAATCCGTTACAAAAATATATCCGTTTAAAAAGTATTCGAGTATTTTCTAAAGTAAACTATAAAAAATTACAAACAAAGACATCAAAGATCGCCGAAATCATTAAGTACTTATCTATAAGTATTTACAAGTGCAAAAGGACTTTCAGCTAGAGGCTAATAAACACCTCGTTAATAGTTTACAACTATTCTTACTATGTAAAACGCGAGCCTCCAACACTTGTCACTTGACTAACGAAAAGAAAAACAACATTCCATGTTGGAATTCAGAGACTTCGCATTCACCTAACAATAAACACACCTAGCGAAAGTGTAATGCCGTTAAAATACAAACGGCCTTGTAACATCGAGATTCATTTCTCCAACAGTCTCTCAAAATCAGATCCATAATTAAAACGACCAAACATCGCCCATAAAACGATACAACATCTAATAAAAAAAAGCGAGAATCCGATCGCGTGTGCGCCATGTCGAGAGCAGTTCACGGCTCAAAGAAGACTCGATGGCTGGGCCTGGGCTACGGGGGCGCTGAATGAGGCGGCAGCTGAGGTCAGCAACTGGCACCGGCCGCGCTCGAGCTTGTTGCCGGTGGTGGTTGTTGCTGTTGCTGTTGTTGCCTGTCGTTGCCGAAGTACGACACGCTGACCACGTCCCCGCCCACGTTTATCAGGCACTGGCCCTGCAAAATGCCCGAGCAAGCGCCGCTCGTGCGTAGCATCAGCTTTTTTCGACCTTGGATGACGAGGCTGGGCTGATAATTTGTAGGTGGGGTTGTGGAAGCGGTGGGTTAGCAAAAATAGAAATGATGTTAGTTTTATCAGAGGCTCGTAGGATTGAATTTGTACGTGATTGTTATTCGACGTGAAAATAATATACGGTGCTCTTACTCTATGTACAATAAGGGTTGTGTAGGTGTGTGACGCTGAAGAGGACCAGGTTGGGGAAACAACTTAAAATAAATTATGCTTCTTATGATAACTAATGGAGATCTGTAGGTCACTAACCTGGTTCTTGTGAGGACTGTGTAGCAATACGCATTGGTTCATGAAGAAGGCTACCATAGCATTGCCACCGAGGGCGGTAACGTGAGCTCGAACTATTGCCAGTACTTCGGTAACGAAGTTGTGAATAAATCCACTAAGGCCTCCGCTCTTAAAATAACAAAACGACATTGAATAAAATTTGTTTTTTCAATGTTTTAAAATGTCAGTTTCAAAGCTTACTTCTCGTATAGAATTTGATTCTCTAATGAAGAAGAAATTTAGATTTCCCAGATACCGTTCGATTCTACCTCCCGGTAAATAAGATAAAGGAGTAATATCTACTCCGTACCTTTCTTTAATAGGAACCTGAAATAAAAAAAAAATTACCTAAATAAAATTGAGATTACAGCAGAACAATCGTTTAAAGCAATTATTAAACTTACGTGTTTATGACGATGAGTCGTGTGCTTAAGCCTCAATGGCGAGCGTGGTCTACCTTTAATCGATGCATTAGCATTGAGCGTCGAGGCATGTGTATTCGGCATATTTAAAGTCGGATCGACTGTGTTTTGATTTTCAGCCTGATCCTCGTCAAGACTGAAAATCATGTCGGTATCGTCCACTATAAATATACAAAATATAAATAAACTCACAAAAATTTAAAAAATAAAATTTTCCTTCGCATTAAAGCTTACTCGTTTTCTTAACTTGGTCCTTGCTTTGCGAATGTGACAAAAGTCTCCTACGGTATTTCCCAAATCGCGTAGGTTCACCAAGCCCAAGTGCCATACCAACCAGCGTCAGCTGTATCTCATCCTGATCGGGCATGGCTATCTTAAATTGAAGGTCGCAGAGAGCGCACGGCACCATACGTCTAAGCTTATAGTACACAGTCTGTAGTAGTCTAGCGAAATACTTGGATGGCATCGAGGCCGATTGGCCGGCGGGTATCTTAGCACGAGACACCTGTTGACACAGCCACCATTAGCATCTCGCAACCACCTGTAGAGCCAAAAACCGTCGTACCTGAATAAACATCTGAAGATTTCGGACAATCTCGAGGTCCTCGAGACCCGGTATCGTCTCCGTATTAACAACGTGGAAGTCATTCGGAGGTCGTTCGTCCATCAACAAACTAATCCGATCCATATCCTCGAGATCGTCGACCTCCAGCACGCAGACGTCCTTCATCCCGAGTCCAAGATCAAGCTCAGGCAGCTCCTCCTCAGACTCGTCCGTATCCGACATCGAACGTCCGTTCTCCACATCCTACAACGCAACCATACCCATTAAAAATCACAAGACTAAACAATCTTCACTCCATCCACCTACCGGTATAGGCTTGAGCTGATAAAACTCAACGTTCTTCTTAACCGCGTCGACGAGGCTGCGCTGCATATCGAGCAGCCTCTCGTCGTTCTGCCAAGAGTCAGCTGCGATCTGCGGCATCGACGGCGGTGGTAGAGCTGTGAGGTAAACCGCCGTGCCTACGGCCATGCCAATGACGAACCTCTCGCCTATGGACACCTGCGCCCTCAGCCCGAAAGCGGCGTTCATGCCTCGGACGCGCAATTTATTCAGCAGCAGACTGTAGAGCTCGTATTCTAGAAATGGCAAGCAGTCCGATATCTCCTTGGCATTCAGCTCCGCTCTCAGATCCTTTTTCGGCCGGCAGACCGTCGCTTGGATGAAACAACCTCGGCCTGTCATGGGTATACCCTCGGGTAGTTCGACCGTGGTGAAGAGGACGTCGGGCACCTTGGCCCTGCGACATAGCGCGCACTTTGACACGCTTACCTATATCCAGCACAAGAAAGAGCAGCTCGTTATCGACTCATCTCACATCAATTCATACTCTCATCCATTATCCCACTCTCTCACCTGGAAGTTCATACTGGACTTGTTATAAGGCAGATGGCAGATGCTACAACCCGAGGTAAACGGAGCCTCGTGATCGTTACTCTCGGACGTGTGCCTCTGCTTAGCCGGCCTGGGCTGCTGACTAGGCTGACTAGTCTGACTCGTCTGATTAACACTGGGGACAGACCCTGGCGTGCCATTGGACGTGGCAGTCGGTGGTACAGCGGCGTCGGGCACGTCGCGGGGTGCGCTCCTCTTATCCCCGGAGCCCGGCGCCTTGTCCGAGTCGGTCGAGCCCGTAGTCGGTCCACCCTGCACGTGGGTTATCAGGACGTTGTCCTGGTCCTGGCCGGTGCTGTGGAGACTGATGACGGCGGCGGTGCCGGTGCCGCTGAGTACGCACACGTCGTCGCTGAAATCGATCATCAATATTAATATACAGAACAAATCGACTTGTAAGTCGCACATACTTACCAGATGCTCGTCTCCTCGCGGTAGCCGATGACGACGTTGCAAGCTAGCGCTCGTGCGTGCGAGCGCACCTCCATGCGGATCTCGGTCCACCAGGAGTCCCTACCCTCCGGCTCCTCGAGGTTACTGATGCGCTCGAGCAGCTTGACCGAGCGAGCGCTCACGAATCCACCTGATTTATAAAGAAGAGCAGGGTTTTACCCCTCGCGTGAGACTTGGTTATTTGCTCCCGAGAAAAGAGGGGGATGAATTGATGCAGTCGTAAAAGAGGGATACACGTGGGCGGAGAGCGGAGATAATGATGATGACGGCAGCTTCTTTTTTTGTTGAGGATTCGTGCGTATAACGAGCGGTCGTTATAAAAAATAAAGGGATGGGGATACAGGTATTTTTTAATCCGAACAAAAGGAGGTTTCCGAGGAGACTCGCGGATGACGGCGTACAGGCTGAAGGTTTACACGTGCGTAATGTGTGTATAAAAGAGAGAGGCTCACCTATGTGGAGGACAAAGCCCGGCGGATACTGCTGCATCGTTATGAACGGATACTCGAGCATCTCAAGGGCCTCTTGATTCATCGTACGCACCGCGCCGGAGGAGGGCTTCAAGTAGCCCGGCATCGAGCGGTCGCTTCCTGTCAGTGAGTTGCCTGCGACGGGTTTAACGACGTTGTAGAGATAGAGGTACTTTGAGAGGAAGAGGGTAATAAGGGAACATTCAGCTGGCTTGAGGGTGAGATAGAGAGAGACTTTTTTTCTTTCTTTTTTTTTTGTTTTGTTTTTGCAGAGGGAAGAGAGCTATGTTATCTTGCGCTGGCTTTGATTAACACCTGAGAATTGGGGGGGGGGTGGGTTTTTTTTTGGCTGTGTTTGTTTTTCTTTGTTTTTTACATTGAGAATTATCGGTCGTGTCTTTGGGTTTGATTGTTCGATTGAGGGTCTAAATTTTTGGGGGAAACGGGGCACAATTATAATTGAAACGGATTGTTCAAAGGAAGCTATATACATCGAGCTGGATTGACATTATTGCAATCGAACGTTATATCGTTATATACAAGCCTGTAATTGTAAAATGAAAAAAAAAATATGTTGTAAAGCAGTTCCGGCAAATTAAACTCGTCAGGGTCTCCGAATTTCATGTTAATTACACTTGGATAACGAGCGAAGTTACAACGAATTACGCTTTATCGCGTAATGAGAGTGCGTATACACAAAGAGAGGTGTCCACGCGCGCTTGCACGTCGCGCTGGATAAACGAGCTTATACGACGAAATTGAAAACGACGCTGCGCTTGTAACGCTCTCGGGGACGTTTATTTAAATACAAAATATAATTTTCAAGCTTCGCGATTGTAAATACAACGATCGTTTTCAATTTTCGAATGTACAAGGCCGCTCGCTGGAGTGAACGGCGACATGCTCAAATTCCGTTTTATAACGGAGTGTGACAAACGGCTGTGTTTTTTTTTTACAATCGAGGATTATGTGCGATAATCTGTTTATATCGATTAATTGGGCTGAAATACGGAAATCTGTGATTTTACGTCGTTTGGATGCAACAAGAGAGAGGGGGTATGTACAGGGTTGGCCTCGCGACGACTGTCGCTACGCGAGGCACACATAATAGCTATATGGTAACGAATAATGGGGGGAGGACGAGAGAGAGAGAACGAAGATATAACGTTGCTTGTTTGTTCAAGAAACCTGAGCCTCTGTCGCTGAGCATCGATCTCGAAGCGTAGCCACGATCCGAGCGTAGCCTGAAGGATCTGCCCTTCTTCGCGAAACTCTTATCTACAAGTTTCAAGGGCTCGTTTTTAGTCGGACGGAATGATATATGTTGCGATGTGAACGAAGGGAGAACGATGTATTGTTTGTGGTGTTGTAGGCAAATTTTTGTTTGAATGTTTTTTTTTAGAAGTTATGATTATAGATATTGAAATAGAAGTGTTAAAACAAAAAAGGTCAGAAAAAGAAGAAAAAAAATGTAAATGGGGAGTTGAAAACTGAATAAATGTTAGCTGAACTGATAAACAAGTTGGAAGAAACGAAGAGAAAAAAGTTAAAAAAAAAATATAAAGTAAGATAAAGTGAGTGAGAGACAGTCTGATAACAAAACATCGAACATAATCGAGCATCCTTTCGCTGGTACTCACGTTCGCGAAAGAATTTATAAAATCCTGCTGGTATGCAAGTACAACGCGAATGGAACAGAAAGAAAATGCACTTAGAGACACACTCTGCACATACATTCTTTTTTTTTTTGTTTATAAATCATCTGCTTTTGCTGCTTCCCTCCGATGCACAAATAATTTCTTCGACTTCGTAACTCTGAGACGCTCGAGAAACGTGTTTCGTCAGCTCGGTTATTTTCCGTTTCACAAGATTCACGCCTTATACATGCAAGTCCGGCATATATGTAAAGCAACGCGGTATAAGCATCAGAGATGCGAAGCGGATTATTATTAGTGCAGGAAAGAAATAGAGAAGCATTTAACTCGTCGATTATTGCATAATACTAAAAAGAACGAGAACATTTCTATAAACAAAAATTGCGATAGAAGACGAGAAAATAGGGTTCACCGACCTTTGGGCGTGATACTGAGATCCGAGTCGCTGGACCTTCGATGCAGCGGTATACCCGTTGGATTTTTCGGCGATTGAGTGCTCTTGACATTCTGTTGACCTCCAAGGGGACTGGTCGAGGCGACCTGTTGCTGTGGCTGTCCGTCCTGGTTCGGCTGTGGTTGTGGCTGCTGGGCCGGCTGCTGCGGCTGTTGCTGTTGCCTGATAGTGGACGGTGAGCGGGACAACACACACAAATTGTCAGTCGCATTAGCTGCGTTAGTCGCTTTGGGCTCGGGAACGTTAGCGGGAGCATTGACAGACGAGGATGAAGGGGTGATGGTCGTGGTCGTTGTTACTGCGGTCGCTACCGTTGTGGCGATAGTCTTAGCAGCGGCAGTAGGGACGTTAGTACTGCTGGGCTTCGAGGTAACCGAGGATCTGCCGAGGCTTTTGAAGCTGTCGCGTGAGCGTAGTGCATGCAGCTCGTGGGAATCGCTGTCAGGGCTAGCGTGGCTCGGACTGTGGCTGTGATTGTGATTGTGGTGATGATGGTGGTGGTGATGATGGTGACCGTTGCCAGGGGGCTTGGCCGGAAGCCCGAGAGACTTGGCGGCGAGCTCGGCGTCGAGACGCGATATCGAAGGCTCGAGGCTGGGACTGCGCGGCGGGTGCTCGGCTATGCTCTCGCAAGACTCGTAGTGGCTTCGGGCCTTGTTGAGATGACGAGACGAGGACGAGGACGGTAGAGCTCGATGGTGGTGTCTTGACGGCTCTGGAGATCTCGATCGTGAGCGCCGTCTGCGTCGGCTTGAATCTGGCGATGGAGTTTGGTTCAGCCGACCGAGGCTCACGTGCTTGCGACGTCGCGTCGAGTCCGAGTGATGGTGCGCCAACATTCGCGTGTCGATCGTGCGGATGAGGTCCAGCATACACGAGTGCCGGAATTTCCGAGCCAACATCTCCGCCACCTCTGTGTCCTCTGGAAACACGAACTTCGGCTCAACTGCTACAGGAAACGGACTCTTCGGTGCGATATCCTTAAGGTTGACGCTTGGTACTTGCAGGTGGTTGGCGTCTCGAGCTGAAGACACGGGAGAAGCCGGTGCTTGTGCAGGGACTGCATCAGACGCACTCTTTTCCTTTTCTTTGGGGCCCTTGTAGATGACGGTGTCGGTGCGCTCGACCCGCCGTGGTGACTTGGATCTTGGCTCGCTCGTTGGACTCGGCGATGAAAGGTCGTACCCCAGCAGGTGATCATCTTCCATACTGACTAGTTGCTTGCGATCTTGCAGTTTTAAAGGAGGCGGACGTTTTTTAGGCATGTACTCTTCCTCTGAACTTTCCGATGGATTCTCGTCGTCTACTTGTACCATTGTCAATTGTTTATGCAGCCGATGTCTTGGCGGCTTAGGAATAGGTGCCTTCGGTGACTTTTCTGAAGAAGACTGAGCTTTAGGGATTTCATAATTTTCCATTGGTGCAGTTGGCAACGGCTCGGGCAAGTGTTTCGGAGGAAATTTTGTGGTTCGCGAAGGTGACGAGAGCTTCTTGTTTCGTTTCGAGCGGTAGTCGTTGGGAATTGCGCTTAGAGGCAAGTCTGAGTCGACGTCGGAGGAAAACTCGGATGATAATAAATCATCGACGGAAAATAAGCAGGTTTTCGTTGACAATACTGGAGGCTCCGATATTTTTTCCATGTCGATCAGCGTGTTGGGCTCCTCGTTCTTTGCAATTTCAGTTGCAGGTTCAGACTCTTGACTTTTCTTGTTGTTAATTAATAAATCAGGCTCCAGGTTTTTTTCAATTTCAATCAAAGAGTCAGATTCTGTGTTCTTTTCATGATTGATTAATAAATCAGGATCCACGTTTTCGCCAATTTCTATCAATGGTTCAACCTCTAAACTTTTCTCATTGTTTCTTAGATTATCAGCTTCCATATTATTTTCAACTTCAATCGGTGGTTCAAATTTTACGTTTTTCTGATTGTCAGTTAGTGATTCAGGCTCTAAGTTTGTTTCCATTTCTATCAAAGGAACAGTTTCTAAACTGTTTTCAATCTCAATCAGCATTTCTGCTTCTTCCTTAGCGTTTTCTACAATTGGCTCATTTTTCGGTTCGTTTGTAGCCACTTCATTATTCAGCTTTTCTGTAAAAATAAAAAAAGTTTTTTTAACAAAAAGTTCATTTTTCAAATTCAAAGTACAAAGCTGTTGCAGAAAAATTATCGATGAATTATCCACTCAACGCTTAATCTTCTAAAAAGCATTTCACCCATGATAAATTCAAACCAAAAAAAATTCAAATTTCCCAAATTAAAAGTGTAGAAGTGTAAGCAAAAGCCAAGTTTCATCAATAATTCATTTGTTCGGCCTTAACTGAAAATAAACTCCAAAACGAATAGTTAAAAAGGTCATTAAGGCCGAAACAGGATATCTACAACAAGCCTACGTGATCATGCTATATCATACGGGAGGCAGAAGCGAGGAGACTCGGCGTCGGCATCACGGACAGCGTCAGCGGCATCGAAGTCGTCGTAGTCGCAAACAGCAACCCATCTTCAGCCTCGGGAGATGGGCTGGGATCTAGCAGGGACAACGTGTCATCGAGTATATTGTAATTAGTACTTGATTCCGAGGGATCGTCTTCTTCAGAGCTCGAGGTATCCGACTCCGAGGATGAGATCATAGGTATTGGTGCATCGTTAGTCTCCGCGGGTAGTTTGAGCTTGGCGTAAGTAACCAGCAAAGTTTTACTGCCGTTCTCGGCTTCAATTGGCCCAGGTTCAACGAGATTTTGTTTTTCAACTTCGTCGTTCTCCTCTGCGATTAGCGCTGGCGATGCCGTCTGGGCGACAACGGCAGCTGGATTATCTTGGTCGATGAAATTTTCCGGTGAAGGTGTCGGCGTTTCTCGGTCCTCCTACAAACGAAAGCACAGCTTTTAGTTTAGCTTAATCAATTTTCAATCGATAGCTTACAGCCGATTATAACTCACCTTCACGATATCGAGGGGCAAACCACCACCTGCATGGACGGACCTAATAAGCATGGCAGCCATGCTCTCGCCAGCTGGCTTGCGATGAGTGAAGCGCTTACGTCTTATCGACTGCTGCAATTCAGCTATAGAGCCGGAGCGAGCGGAATCCGAGCCAATCGACCAAGTACTGGACCAGGAGCTTTCAAGATCGCTCTCCTCGTCGAGGGAAAATTCGGGCTTCGGCCGACCTCGTTTCGCCAGATGCCGAAGGTTGCGCAGACCACGGGACAATCGGCCAGCTTGTGGTGGCTGTGGCACTTCCATCGCTTCGGTAGCCTCGTCCGCCAACGATAAACTGGAGCCGAGCCGGCTTGACCAGGACTGGACAGACGGCAGACGTGGAGGAGGACTTCGGACCTCTGCCAGGCGGAGCGGCGTCACAGGCTGCAGGGGCACGTTCTCGCCGTACAGTGGAAACTTGCTGCTGAGGGTCGTTTGCGAGAGCGCGCCGTTGCCGGCGCTGGGCGCGACGGCGTTAGCTCCGGCAACCGGATGATTGTTGTTGTTCGTTGTTGCGGTGTTGGTGTTGTGGTGATGATGATGGTGATGATGGTGGTGGTGGTGATGGTGAGAATGGTGACGGGGTGGTAGGCGAGGACTGTCCTCGGACTCGGAGCAGTCCGACGACTGGGCTTTGTTAGTTTTTAAGTTATGGGGAGCCAGCCTTTTTTAGGGTGGTTTTTTTGAAAAAACGTGGGTTTATCCGAGGTTTTTTTTTTTTAGATTTTCGTCATTTCGGGTGAGTGACATGCGAGAAAGTTAAGAGGGAGGAGAAAGAAGAGACAGAATTTTATTCTCCTGCTTTTACCCAATCACCAGAATTAATTGCTTTTGTTTTTGTGCTTATCCTGCGTAAGTTTAGGCTTGTCATTAAATTTAAAAATAGAGAGTTGAAAGAGGTAACTTTACATTTTGTCTTTTGAGTTTTTATAATTTAAAATACTGGTTGATAGACAAAATGTAAGTTGGAATATCAACTTCTATTAGAAAAGAGTAATTAAATAGTCATGTTAAACATACTCCTCAGTAGTTGATGTTTCATTTAAGAAATTGGAAAAATCATGCAGCTTGACAAGAGTGACCACAGTGCCAATTCCTCTAGCAACAATACCAGATTCTCCTTCCAAATCGAAATTTTGAATGTATCTGAAATAAAATAAAAAATGTAGTTTATTGTTTAAAAACTTGTTTTCCTTTTTTACAAAAATAATTTACCCTATAACTGCATTGCCACCAAGGTCTAATGCTTTCAAGCCAATTTTTCTCTGTACTTCATTGCTCATCTTCATGAACAGTGTTTGACGTGCTTCATTTGATGCTCTTGGAGTTCTTATTTTGTCGATCCATTTATATTCTGGATCATCACTTACTACCAGTTCTTCAATAAAGCCATGAATAACTTGGGCATGGTATCCATGTGGCACAATAGAAGCTTTTTATGTAATAAATAAATAATGTATTAACGCATGTTTATTTAAATAAACATTAAGTAATCATCTAAAAATAAAATAACAAACTTACAATGAAAAAAGGTAACACCACATGATGACTGCTTAAATTTATTAAAATCACAAAATAAATCTACTTTAACAATAATATTAACTTCTCCTCTTATTCCATGCATAGTGTCAAATACTGGAATCCATCCAGTCATAACTGACCCTGTAAAATGAATCAATAAAGCATTTATTGGAAATCAATAAATCAACTATAAAGCTTTAATCTTATAAAATTAAATGACCTCCTTGAGAACCTGTGCTTGTGTTCATTGAAGCTTCCAGAGTCCAAATATTCTTGACTGGAGGAGGTACGCCAGGTAACAGTAATGGATGTAAATTTATATAGACTTTGCCAATTGCATCATTAGCAGAATACGTGTCGTGATCCATCAATCTTATCTGCAGCGGCTCATCTTGCAACTCTGCATCCTCGACCTCAAACTTGTACCAGTCCGAGTTCCACTGAGGATTAAGTGACTTACGGCAGACGTCAGTCTTGTAAGTTGTGTTACCAAATCTGACTTCCACATAGGCATCCGTGGTGTCAGCTGATCTGTCCATAACTGGCAGGTTCCTACCTGCCAGTATCTTCACCTTGATTTTCCCCGGCATGACTGAACATCAATTCGGCCCGCGTTTAATCTCGCCTCTAGCGCAAAGGAAGAAAGAAAGAGAAAAATCTAATTCAGCCGATTTATAATTGGACAATATTTTCGAAACACGCCCCAGCCGCGCGCACACACGCCTCTCTGTGTCTCTTTCGTCAGAGCGCTCTAGCTCTATGTCACACGCCGCATTGCATATACTTACAAAATTGGAAAAGTAACAAATCCAAAATTAACTCGCGCTCTCTAGCGCACACACAAAGTACACGCGACAACAACGCGCATATAAGCAATCACGTGGATTTAAAAGAAAAACAAAAAAGAAACATTACTCACACGAGTCGTCGAAAAGGAATTCCGTTGATAATCCAATCGCCTCTTCCAAAACTCTCCGACAATCACGAAAAGCTGCTGCGGAGCTTTCGATCACGGCGGTTCATCCCGCTCTCTTCGAATCGTATGACCCAAGTGCGCGCAAGCGAGAGAAGGACAGAGAGCCGCGCAGTGTCCTGTTAGGTTATGACAGCTGAGAGCAGAAGCAAAACAAATCAGTTCAACCGAACTCTTCCTTGCAACAGCGCTCGATGTATACATGTATTTTCCTTCCCTCTCCCCCTAAATACTCGGTAACATGCATAAACAAAACGAGAGTCACCTCAAAACCTGCGGTGTTTCCAGGCGTCGTTATTACCAAGAAACGCCCCAGACAGACTTACGCCCGGAACGCACTGGCGTGTGTGCGGAAAAAGCTCGCGGAATTCCGAGAGAGTGACAACACGCGAACGGCGCTTTTCCCGTTCTTCTCTCTCTCTCGAAAAAGAGAGAGAATAAGAGCAACGTTGACTCTCTCGAGGCGCGCGCGAGAGCTTATACGCTTCTGCTACTGACGCGCTAATTGGTCGTTTTAGCGATATTAGGGGGTCACTGCAGGGGTGAGGGGAGGGGGAGAGAACACCGGCGACGTTTCGGCGAAAGTGTACCGCACCTCCCTGCTGCCCGGCGCACGCTGAGCAGGTGCGGGAGGTGCTTATATATAGATATATAAACAGGCGCTTGCTATAAGCGAAAGCCAAGAGAGAGCTTTCGGCTGATGCTCCGGGAATGAAAGCGTCCCGCATTACTTATAGTATATGTAGGAGGAGGAGGAGGCTCTCGCTCTGCACAGCTGGGCCGCACTCCTCCCTAATGTTTGACTCTCGAGCTGGATTTAGCTCAGGGTCAATATCCCCTCTTTCTCTCTCTCCAAAGAAGAAATAATCTCCGGGTCTCGCGAAGAGGAACAAGCGTAGATGTGGCATACATCCTTTCGGAGGGACGTTGTTACACGAGGCGCCGAGTTTTTGGTATAGCGCGTGGACCTCCCTCCCTCCTCTGCATATCTCTCTCTCTCTCTCTTTCCCTCCTCACGTCGTCGTTCGGTCTCGCAGTCTCTCTCTCTTCCTCACTGTATGGTTCGGAGCGCAGAGTAGCGAGCTGCTCCCTCTCTCTCGTTTTCCGGGGGCCTCCTCAGTGACCACCTGGAGCGAGGCGTGTGGGTGCGCGCGCGACGCGGGGCCCGCCTGCAGACCCCCGAAGGGCCGCCTCGAAGGCGTGTGAGGCTTCGCTGTCCGAGAAGTAAGTGCACCTATAACCCATCATTATATCCATCGCGCGCGTGTGTCTCTTTCCGGCTGCTTTCCCTCCCTGGGATATCTAGACATGTACACACGCGAGAGCTGTGTATAATACACGTCTGCAAAGTGAGAGAGAGGAAGAGAGGGAGAGGCTCGGAGGGGGCGCGCCGTAATTGGAATGTTTTTCCTTGCCTAGCCCTAGCTCCGGACGTAGCTCGCGTTCCACGGATTCTCTCGTGGAGAATCGAGGGCCCCCTTCCCTCCTCGCGCACCGGGACAGCAGCGGCTCTCTCTCTCTCTCTCTCGGCACGAGACTCCCCCAGTTCGCGCCTCGCTGGCTACGCGCTGATGTGATTAAGTATTCGTGACATAGTGCCTATAATTAGTTTACAAACAGGTATCTCAGGGCAGAGAGAGAGTGAGAGAAAATCGTGGCTTCTTGGACACATTCCATGGAGCTGAGATATATTGTATGCGGGTTGGGGAATAATATTGGATCTGGTAGGTTTTTGTTTGCTGATTGTTGATGGGGCTTGTTTTGTTTGATCCTAGGATGTGCGGGTAGAGCTCTGCCTTGGATGTGGGGATTCGTGTGAGGAGCGCAAGCTACACATTTCTACGCAGCTGATCAACCACCCCGACAATACCAAAGAATGGATAGTTCCGAGTACGAGATGGTAAGGAACATGACACTGCTCTTCTTCTTCGAGCGGCTGATGGACAAGGGAGGTCCTAGGTCTCTTCACGACTTGAGCTGTCAATTCGGAGCAAAGGGCTTCACCAAGGAGATGAGACAGATTGCTGGTGGTTCTCAAAGTGGCCTTAAGAAATTCCTAGCTCAGTATCCGGCTCTGTTTAAAATTGACGGGGACTATGTGTGCGTTAA
The DNA here is from genome assembly GCA_030522585.1 of Anagyrus pseudococci. Lineage (NCBI taxonomy): Eukaryota > Metazoa > Arthropoda > Insecta > Hymenoptera > Encyrtidae > Anagyrus > Anagyrus pseudococci. The sequence goes on along the minus strand of JAPYYQ010000003.1, from coordinate 196,386 downwards.
CACTATGCAGTCTGCAGCTGAAGAAGAAGATGGGACTAAGCCGGGCGTTAAAAAGAGAGACTATGCTCAAGAGGCAGTGGAATACTTTTCAAACAAGTTAATACAGTATGGAGTGGGCACTGAGGTGCCGATCAAGAGTCTTCTAGGTCATAGGTCTCAGGCTTCCCCGGAAGTTAGGCATATTTCTGGACAACACTTTAAGGAGTTCAAGGATTTTTTAACTAAGTATCCAGATGCATTTGTTGTTATTGATGATAATGTTATATTGAAGCAGTATGAAGGAATGAAAGCGGAACCATTTAAAGAATTAGGTAAAAATCTACATATATCTATTACTAAAGTTTGTTATGGATGATTACAATTATTTAACATTTGACTTTTTATTTGTATGGTGCAGAAATGGATATACCTGTTGATCCAGAGGTGACAGCGCGACTTCTGAACTTTCTGGAGCAGTGTATGGAGCAAAAGGGTGTGATTCCGGTGGATCAGCTATTTCATTTAGTCATAGAAAAATTTTCAGAATGCGAATCGATGTTCAAGACGCCGCAAGACCTCTCCACGTTCCTAAAAATGACTCCGGATGCTTTCCACGTGCAAAGCAATCTCGTGACGTTGATCGGTAAGCCAAAGCCATTCGAGCAGAAAGACAAGAGTCCCGAATCCGACAGTGACAAGAACAAGAAAAAGAAGTCACGGGATGAGACGGACCGAGGACCGCAGAATAATCACGTCTCGCCACCGCTAACCCGCCAATCAAACTCTCAACCAGAGAGTCTACGATCCAGCAGTCCGTCGACCCAACCAAACTCTTTGAACTCCCATCCTCCGGAGTTCAACAACTCAATCTCACCACCAGTGAGTCTTCAACAGCAGACCCTCAAGCAGCGCATAAATAATCTGTTAATTAAGACCCTGGCCGAGAACACGGAGAGAGACAGGTCGCTGCAGAATTCTGTAATTGGTGAAGCTGTGAAGTCTAGAGTCTCCCAGCAAACTAAGGTCGTGGTTAACGTGAAGGACTGCTCGGCGATCGTCGACGATATCATGTACAACGGCAAGTCCTTCGTCGACGGCAAGAACGTCGTATCCTTCGATTGCGAAGGCATCGTTTTAGGGCCTAAGGGAAAGCTAACCGTCATGCAGATAGGAACGGTATCCGGGCAGGTTTACGTTTTCGATTTGATAACTTGCCCGAATATCGTGCAATACGGTGGGCTGAAGAAGCTACTAGAGAGCGATACGGTTGTAAAGGTGCGTGGCTTTTTTGTTGACTTGCGGTTTACGGCTAAGCTTTTGGCTCTTGATAACTTTTATATACTCTTTGCAGGTGATGCACGATTGTAAAAACGACAGCGCCACTTTGTATTATCAGTACGGGATTTCTCTCGTTAATGTCTTCGATACGCAGGTAAGGCTCTTAACTATTTTGAGCTGTTTCGCTTTGATCATCGCGAAATGAAATTTTATTCATCGGTTTTTCAGGCAGCACATAGTGTCATAGAACATCAGAATACCGGTAAGCCGGTATACAAAGTCAAAAATGCCAATTTAAATACTCTATGCGAATTTTACGGGGCTCCTTGTAACGTGCTCAAGGAGCAGGTTAAATATATGTATCGGCGGGATCAGCGCTATTGGGCTCGAAGGCCATTGACTCGTGATATGATAGTCTACGCTAGCAGCGACGTTCAAAGTCTGGTGCCACTGATTTACAATGCCATGTCAAAGTACGTTTCTCATAGTGTTTTGTATAAAATTGTTGAAGATTCTTTTTTTGACTGAAAACATTATCTTTACAGGTCGATAAAGCCGGAAAATCAAAGACTCTTCCAAGAGTTGTGCGAGGAGCAGGTGCTGATGCACATAAATCCTACCGAAGTCAAAACGAGAAAGAAGCAGCGAAAAGTTGAAACCGAAGTTGCGGACTTGCGTAAAAAGATGGACGAGAGTCTAGGGAAAAATATTGTATTGAGCAACCGGGAAATTCGGCTGTTGCGCTATTTGGAGTTGACCAAAGAGGAGAAGGAGAAGTTGAAAGGCAGCTACAAGGTGGCGAAGAAACTCGAGAAACTAGAGAGTATGGGACAAGATAAGAACGACAGTAGCGATGACGATGACGACGATGAAAAAACCGAGGAGACCGAATATCCAAGCTTGGATAGTTATACGTCGGAAAACTCGCACTCAGGTACATACACAGCAATATGAGCAATTATTAAAATGTAAGTTAATACATCTAAATAAATAAAAAAATTTTCTTGCAGGTGGAGTTGTGTCGCCGCGAAATTTGGAGCCGCCGAGTCTGACTGAATCGATGCACATGATGGACGAGATATTAGCAGACGGTCAAATGGACGGCTTCGACAAGATCGAGCGGTTAGAGGCTATACTATCGGCATTAACCGGCACGGAGAACGACACCGATGTGTCTGAAAGTACGAGATCGTCGCCCACGAAATGTTCGTGCCTGTGCCATGCTGAAAAGAACGAAGCCGGCAAGTCGCAGCGCAAGGAGATCTCTTGCCAGACCTTCAGCACCGGCGACATCGTCATCACGAGGGTATTCTTCACCGAAGAGGAAGAGGAGCGCGAGAGGCTGCTTAATGCGCCAAAATAGCAGTCGATGCCCCATGGCATGTGCCGTGATCTTGACTTCCAAGACAACTCGCTTTATGAGCGATGATTCGGTCTTCGTTGAGTCTCAGAATGAACGTTGGCGAAGTCGTAATGTTGAATTTAACGATTCTGAAATGCGATGAGTAATTTTTACTGGCGGTATTTTCTTTGAAGATTTATTTAAAAAAAAACACACACTTGGCCGGGGCTTTTTGAAAAGTTTCATCATTCGCGCATTATTGACTAGGCTCTCAAGAGGAGTAATCATTTCTTTCGACATCACAATCAATAACTAACGCAAAACGGTGCTGTTTTCATTGAAATTTAATTTCTGCAATAAATAAAAAGTGGTGATATGGCAGTTATCCACATGTCGGTGGGTTTATCGAATAGGGTAGAAGTAGAACTTGTTGTTAGACTGATTCTGCAAACGACTGTCTAATGTCGTCAAAGTAATGGCAATCAATTAATGAATATAATTTTATGAAAATTCATTTATTTATATATTTTTGAAATTGTTATTTATGTTGTTGGAGAAATTGTAACGTCAGTATCTACATCGATTAGACGCAAAGAACGAAGTAAAGCGAAAATCATTGTCACATCGAAGAATCGGTAGAAAATGATTGTTGTTGCGAATGTGTGATATCTAGAATTGATTTATAAGATTTTCAGTTTTTCCGATTTTTTTTCGATGAAAATTAAATTTAATCGTTATTTAGTAAAAATATTGATTGAGCATTTTATGAAATATTTTTTATATGATGCAAATAAAATAACGTTTTGCAATAATTAATAAGCCTTCATAACTGCCTAATGTACTAATTTTTTGATGATGGATTAATTTTGGGTACTGTGTACACTAACGTAAGCTATAGAATTGTACAATATTGAAATGAAAGTTCACTTTCGTTAAAAAATGAGCGTATTTGATATTAAAAAAATTAGTGTGTAATGCATAGTGCCTATCATGATTTTTTTTATTATGAAGTTTGTTTAGATGATTATTTCTATTACAATTAATGGATATTCGAAATAATTTGGTGCTTGGGACTAAAAAAAATGAAAATCAATTTAAATTTGCGAAAAACAAATTTTAAGTTTGTAATTTGTTAATTTATCAACAAAAAATGTATTTCTAAAACTTATAATTCAAGTTGCCAGATCTATTGATAGAATAGAAATTATTATTTGCAATTTATAAGAATTTTGGCCATATGAAAAACTATAGAATCATGTATAATATTGATTTATTTTTTGTACAGACTAGCTAGTAACTTTTCTTACAATTATCTAAATTGTCCTGTTTTCAATATTTTTGTTATTAAATTTTTTACTTGTTGACGCGCATTAAAATTTACTGACTCATTCTTCAACTAAATTAAAAATGTAAAAATTCCAGTAAAGATTTTACTGTATTAAATTAAACAACTTGTACTAATTATTTTCTAGTTTATTATTTCCTTTTAATGTTATTAGAATCACATCAAATATTGACTAATAAAACCAACGATCGAGCAATATTGTAAATAAATATAGGGATATTAATAAAACGACGATTAGTATAGAAAAAACTCAATTTGTAATATTTAAAAAAACTGCTTTATATCAAATTTGCGCATACAGTAATATAGAACTATTTACACAATGTTATACATAATGCATTAATTTATATACTGAAAAAATTGTGAAATAAAAATATTTTTAACAAGATCTCAGACCTTATTTTTCAAACGCTATAACATTTATTATGTGTAATTTGCAGTTAAATTATTGATAATGAAATAAGTCTAGGGAAGCTTTTTATGAAATTACGTTTTCATAAATTAAACATAAAGAATTCAATCAGTCACTAAATTTTTATAGGCTTTATCAAAGTAGTTTTAAACTTTATCAAAAAACGTTAATAATGTACACTTAATATATTTATAAACATTAGGACTTATTTACAGTTAAAAAAATTAAATTTTACTTTGGATCCAATTTCAAAAACTTAATATCACACGACGCGTTCGTAATAAAATGTCATCATTTCTCGAATTATATTGATACCAGCAGCCAGAGAAACGACATATGTTAACAGTATAACTGGCATTGCTGCTTGTAAGATCAAGTGAGTTTTATGCAGAATTTCTACACCTGTAAAGAAAAATTTACATTTTTTTATTATCTTAACTTCTTGAGAAAAAAAAAATTACAAAAACTACCACTTACTTGCATAACCCAAAAAAGTTATGTAAACATAATAGCTAGTGGCAATAAGCCAAAAGGTATTTCCAACAAAACGCGAAAAGAAGTAGTCATGACTGATTAGAACTAAAAAAATAATTATTTATATGAATATACAACAAAATTAGATAAAAATTAAATTAATTGAAACCTACTGTTATATAAAAATAACTGAACAAAATGCAGGATGAATAAAGGAGGAAAGAATGCATTTAAGTGAATGTCAAAAGCATATCCCCATTCAACATCCTGAGAGTGATCAAAACGCAAATATCTGTTTGTGACAAACCTGGAAAATTTTATAAACCATTAGATTTGATAATTTTATGTCTCAGAATACTATGATTGTAGTATGCAGGCTAAACAATAAGTAATCAACGTACCATGAAACAGAAGCAATCAGTATTCCAATACCAATGCAATCCACAAATAAAACATACAAAAGAAATTTAGTGAATGACACAAATCCAAGTCCCAGGACAACAGCAAATCCTATAGATGAGATACATAGCCAGCAAGCCAGCAGAACCAAAAATGCAGGGTCATCTCTGGCAAATTGTGATTTGGTTTCTAAAATTGAAAATCAAACACTTGTTTAATCAATACGAGAACAAACATCTATTTATAGAAATCACAGAATTGATTTTCTCGTACGTTTTCTACTTTTAAAATTCCTGTAAACTTTTTGAGGTGATGTAAACAGGTAAACCATTTGCCACATAGCAAATTCAAAATCCATTTGTTCAAATTTCAACAACTTCCTCAGGTATTTGTAGCATTTTGTTGCCGCTCCAAAACAGTCTTGCCTGTAAGCAGTACCAAAAGTATTTTAAGTGTAACAAGTAAAAAACAATCGTTGTAACTTTTTATGATACACATAATTGTTTTTGCATCAGAAACAAAAGCAAAATTAGCAATTGTTGTTAATATACCTATATGTCACTGGCATTGGCAAGGATGAATTTGACGACCTCAAAGACATTGGCGAAGCACACCGGCTGGTCGGAGGTGACGTAGAGTATTTCATTTTTTAATTTTCGCCTGTAAACATACGTGTGTAAACATGTAAACTTGTTAATGATAAGCTAACTCTTATTTGAGGTTATAGATTACTGTATTTTAGGTTAAGAAATTGCGAAAAATATGTTTCTCGATTGTACTACTTACAGTTTTATCAAAAAATTAAAAATATCAACGATTAATTAACAATAACGTCATGGACCATTACAAACATGTAAACAATACAACATTTTCGATGATTGTCTGTAGTACCGATAATGTTGATGCTGCGACTGCAGACGCAGTCGGATAACTGCGGCTTTTCATTGGCTGGTTTAGCGTAAAAGTGTCATCACCTTTTCTGACAATTCGTCATAAAGAGGACACTGACGTGGATAATTATAAAATTTGGTCTATTGTTTAGTTATCAAAATTTAAAAAAAATTATTTTAAAATAGATTTTCAAAATAAACAGTGATTTTATAAAAAGAAATTTTATTAATACTATGCTGGTTAATTTAATGGCTAAAACAAAAAGCTTACAATACTTTAATAAATAAAAGATAAAATTTAAAAGATGAAAAATCAACCTTATTATTCATCAAAACTTAATGTAGTTGCATTTTTAAATATAACAGTATCAAACAATATTCAAAGTAATGATATTTTTACAAGATCTTAATTTACAAAAGGTGTATTTAATGAGCTTTTAAAAAATATTGTCTTAGCATTAAATAAATCTATTGGACAGTCATATCACAAATTTTTAGTTTTCATTTCTGTTATTATTTGCCTAATTCCAGGCATCCAAGAACTGCACATGGAAGCATTATTCATCATGAGTGAAATGTGAGTCTGATCTGCTTTTTCTACATCACCTTCTTTAAGAGCTGCAAACATAAGATTACATTAATTCAACTGAATAATACCTTATAAATTTTAAAAAGCTTTTCAAAGTACCTCTTGAAATCTCTAAAAGTTTTTGATGCACAACTTTGTTAAGCTTGTCCTCGTTCCACATAATCTCCATCCTATCCAGTCTCTTCTTTATTTCCTCCTTTTTACTAGAGTTCAATTGTTCCATAGCTTGACACAAGTTATCCAGTGTATCCTTCAAAGCTTCCTCTTTACTAATTTCAATCTCTGGCACTGGATCTTCACTTTTTATTTTTGTAGGTGCAATTGTGGGCTTGTGAGGTGCCGTTGTTAAGCTACAAACATTCATCGGTGGAGGCATGTTTGCCATTGGCGGCATAGGAGGTACATTTGCCATTGGTGGCATTGGAGGTACATTTGCCACTGGAGGCATTGGAGGTACAATTCCCATTGGAGGCATTGGTGGCATGTTTACCATTGGAGGCATTGAAGGCATTGGAGGTACACTTGGATTCACAGTCATACTCAACGGCTCTGCAGGTGGATAATTCAATGGGAAAGCAACTCTCTTGTTAGGCAGCCTTTTCGTCGGTGTGCCACTACTAGACTTTTGAGCAGCTGCTAAAGCCCAGCTCGGAGGATCGTTCCATCCAGGATCATGCGAAGACTGTAATTTCTTCTGCGTCGAAACTGCTGCTGTAAAAAATTTCTTTCATTACACATTACAAATAACACTCACAAAACGTAAGCATCATAAAAGTAACATCTCACGTTCTGCATTGTCTTCCATATTTTCTCCCAAACAGCTGAGAAACAAAGTCAAGCAGACGTGTCTCTCTCCGGAATCGCTAACGAACCAGGTCGAAAGTTGCAGCAAGCTGTGTTTGTAACGAAACGAAGCAATGTTTATTGTAAGCGGTGCATTATATATTATCACCGCATTCTCGAGCAGAGTCAACGTTTTCCGTTGTCCCCCGGCGACGCCGTCTGCTACGAAACAACATACGTATTACACAGGTGTCATATTGTCACATACACACACACACGCGCCAGCGCATCTACTGTGCGGCGCCGCCAAGCGAGCAGGTTCGCAAGCTCGTTATAGATCTCGTTTGATTGAAATTCGACAGTTTTCGGAGTTCGAACGGCTCTCGGCACGTCAGAAATCGGGGGAACGAACGAAGGCTTAGTTTCTGAGAAAAAGCTCGGAGCTTGCAACCTTTCAATAGACAACTCTTGCGAAAGTGTCGTTTTACTTCGTAAGAGAAAAAAGAAAACGAAGAGGAGTTGCAAAATGTACACAGTAAACATTGATTCTGAAATATTTCTATTCTATTTTCTTTTCTTTTTTTTTTATTTAAATAAAATATTCGCATTAGCAATTTAAAATTTTAACATTTGATATATTTATTGTTAATCGATAAAATATTACTTTTTCAATTTCAGGATAAGGATAAACTGCAAAGGAGTTTGAGGATAGCGCCGCAGTCACCCTCTCCGGGGCGCATGCAGCACATTATATATGTGCAATATATACGTAGAGCAGCAGAGAGGGGGTGGGATACATGGAATCGGCGTCGCGTCGCGCCGCCATATCGCGACGTAGCCAGCGGGGGTGGGGGGGTGTGGTGGGAGGAGAGAAAGAGAGGCGCCTACGTCGAGGTAGTCGGAGCCTCCCCCTAGTCGGGGGCCGAACGTCGCGACGCCCGGATCGCGCGCCCTCATCGCGCGAGAGAGCGAGACGCGGCTCTCCTCTCTCTCTCTCCTCCCTATCTCTATCTGTCTCAGCACGCGCGCTTCTCTTCCGCGGTGTGTGCTTTGCCCTCTTCTTCTTCCTCTTATTTTTTTATTCCTTATTCTCAGCGAAGCTTTACCTTTCGTTCTCGTGTTATCGCTCGATTTTCTCTCGCTGCACTTCACCGGCTCTCCTGCATTACACCTGGCCCAGAGAGTGAGATAGAGCAGAGTGCAGAGGGAAGGTCGAGGAGAGCTGTTCTCCAGAAGAGCGTTATATAGCCGCCGGCTGCACACGCGAGCCAAGATGTTTTGACTGACGCGCGTCTCGAGACGCAGCCGAGTGGTGTGCCCAGGTATTCTATACACAAGTTGCACTTAATCTTAAAAGAGTGAGAGAAAAAGTAAGAGAAAACAGAGAAAGAGATGAGCCGCTGCTTATCCGGCAGCCTCCTACTCGTCGCGGTTATGGGATTCCGCCCGAGCGATGCATTTCACAGGTAAGACAGGCTCGTAACAAAAAAAAAAAGCTAACACCCAAATACACACACACGTCCTTCTAACTCACACACAGGTGCAGCAACTACGATGGGGGAAAGTCGTATAAGAGTCACGCTGCGCCGGAGCGGGTAATTACGCTCGAGGACTCTTCTTACCTCTCCCTCTCCCCCGCTATCCACCTTCTCTCCTTCTTGGCTTCCTAGAAAGTCCTCGAGAAGAAAGAGAGAGTGCGCTGTATATGTGTGTACATAATTGCGCGGCTCGGCGCTTTTCCGCGAACGCTCCCATAAGCACGTCTCTCTCCCCGGAAAAACAGCTCGCGGCGCTGCCGAAAATAAGGATACACACAAGCAACACACGGAAATTACCAATTTTATCGAGAGCAGCCAATATACGCGCGATCAAACGCGATCTTTGACTCTTCTTTATATACACACGCGATTCCTCGTCTGCCACTCACTTCTCGATCTCCGCCAAAATATAACACGCACACATCGGGGTTTTACCCGACCAAGCGATATAGCGGCGGCGATCCGGCGGCTAAGCGTCATAAAGAGGCCCCCGTCGGAAGCCCCCCCGCGCGACTGAGAGCTTTAATCGCGAGCCGAGCTAATGGATATTGGCTATTAAAAGCGCAACCAACCATTTCACCCCCTACCCCCGTTCTTTATCACCCTTCAGGCTAATTCACGCGGACGCGCGTGTGTGTGGGGGGAGAGTGCGGTGCTGTTGCGCTTTTTCGCGGTCGCTCGAGCGCTAAATCCTCTCACCCCCCCTCTCTAAATTCCTCGTTCTCCCCCGCATATATGAATGAATTTGCCTTTTACGCCCGTATCGCTTTCTCTCCTTTGCCGGGGTAAAGGGAAAGGATGGAAGTGATTTGCAGGGCTTTTAGGATATAGAGACTTGTACGCTTGCCCTTTTCTTTTTTCTTCCTTTAGCCGCAAAAGGGGCTTGCTTTGCTAAATACCGGAAGGGACGGGGGCTAATTAATTCCGGTGGCACTCTCGAATCCGGATTAAGCTCTGCGTTATAGGGGGGAGATCGGTGGGGTGGAACGTGTGGCTTTTGTGGCCAACGCCGGCTGGCTAAAGTTTACTGCTGCTTACTCGTCTTGACTTGGAGCAGAGCTTCGGTTATTCAGTCGATCTTATACAGTATAGAATCGCTGTGAGCTGTACGGCCGCGCTTGTTGTTATCCGTCTCTCGCGATCGAGAGAGACGGTCGTTTGATGTGTGTTTTATTCTGGGAAACGTCGGATGGTAGGCATAAGGGAGGCTTGTAAAAATTCAGCGGGGATGGCCGCTCTGGTGAATACTTAAAACGCCAGTGTGTCAAGTCTCGATCGACTGTGCCTCTCTGCTTTTCCACAGCGGAATGAGAATAAGGATGGACGTTTTTTCTTCTTTCATCCCCGTGAATACCGCGAGCGCGTACTCTACAGAGCCTCTGCCAGTTCCATTGAAATTTTAGATTGGTTTTTTCATTCTCCACTCCCCACCCCCTCTCCCTCCTTTTTTTTTCAGCAAAGCGGCGTATACACACACACACTTTGCATCCGCTGATTAAAAGAAGCCTGTAACACCCCCTCCTGAAATCCGACGTTTCACGCACCGACGGCTTTTCTCCCTTTTTTTTTAACCACCGTTAGCATATGCGCGCACATACATACATTATTGCGTTTGACGCGCAATTTCGTTGTCCCTGCTGCGCGTGACCCTCTGAAATATCTCCCGTGAAATGATTCTCGACGTTGTAACCACGAAAGAGAGAGACAGCGAGCGAGAGAAAGCCGCAGTTAGCGCGACCACATTTTCCGCTAGCTCTGCAGTGCTCGCCCTATATCGCGAAACGAGCCTCGTAAATTTTCGGCCTTTTTTCCCACCCCCCCCCCCTCCGCGCGTAGATTGCGTCCTACAGCGGCGAGCTTTAATAAAGTCCCACGCTACGGCGGCACGATTTTCTCCTGTAAAAATCTCGCGTCTTTTTCTCTACGGTCCTGTGTTTGCGGGGGGGCTTTTAAAAGAAAATCCGCGGATTTTCGTCGGCAACACGCACCTACAACACTCCCTTCACCCATAAACTGTGCTTCTTAACGCGCTCAATTTCGCCGAGCGGCGTGTATACGGCTGCTGGCTGTTTCCAGGGCGCGAATTAAAATAATAAAAAAACCGAGAAAATTGGCGGGGTTGAAAAAGAGAGAAATATAAAGCGCGAGGAGCGATATTGCGCTGGTGTAACTCTGTATAATAGGTGTAAAAGCTGTTTACCAGGCAGGCATTTGCTCTACCGATTAATAACGAATTAACGTTTGCATTCGATATTACCGGGAAAAGGGAGATAGAGCTGCATCCGAGGACGGGAATCGCTATGCTTTTCTGTGTGTATTAGAGAGGAAGGAAGGGGACATAGGAAAGACTGATAAAAATTTATGGGCCGCTCAGTGTTGGAAGGGAAATGAATATTTCAAAAGCGCACGCTCTATATACGCTGGAGAGAGACGGCCCGGAGGATGATCTTCGCAGACAACGCGCGCCCGGGATATGTGGCTATATACGCATTGTGGCTTTATATATTTGAATAGAATGAGATAGCCAAAGGCGATGGAAATAAAATATTCTGCGTGAATAAGGAGGGGTTGGGGAGGGGGAGGAGGCTGATCGTTGGAACATTTGGACTCGGTTAATAATTCGATAGTTTTCCCGATGGCGATTCGGAAGGGGCTGGCTGTAGGGAGACAGAGGTTAATTGGAGGTCGACATCCTATATGCAAATCGACAATCGCGAGCAGAGAGGTATACGCGGGATGTGGAACCGTGTGCAGAGAGAGAGAGGGTATGCACGCGAATGTTGCGTTGGCTTATAGATCAGCTGAAAATAAATCAAAGAAATGCCGCTTGTGCCTCTGTGTACATATATATTTATATGAAAGAAATCGCCGGTTTATTATTGGACATAATCCGTATAGTGTGTCTTACGCGTGACGCGAGCGTGATATTTCCTCTCACTTTTTTTTACTTTTCATTCTCTCTCTCTTGATTTCTGACTGGGGTCTATAAATAAAAACAGGGGCAGCAGCAGCGGAGTATCGAGTGGTTGGTCTATCCGCGTCCCGGAGAGAAGATACCGAGAGGGGCGCCAAGTAGTCAGTCTCTCCAAATCCCAGGTGACCTTTCTTTCTCTCTCCCGGCCACTTTCAAATTCTATTCCGCGAAAAGTCGTTTTAAAAAGAGAGAGAGAATCCACACACGGCTGTAAGAGAAAACCAGGAAAAATAGGGGGGAGAAAGAAATAGCGCGCGCGCGCGTGTGCGTATGTGTGCGAAGGAGGGAATTGAAAAAAATAAGGGGGAAAACGGGAGGGAGGGGATGAGGAAGAAGGATAAGGGTTGGAATATATCGAGGAATAGATAAATAGGCGGATAGAAGAGCGGGGTGAAAGGGCGTCGAGTGTATACGGGCTGGAGATATAGGTAGCCAGCATGTGGTCTCCACGGATGGTTGCGTACAGAAAGAGAGCAGTCGCCAACAGCGCGAAAGAGAGAACCTCGAGGGGCTGTCCGTACTACTGGGGGGATATGTATTGGATTCGCCGTGATTTACCGCGAATTCCGGTGAGAGCGAAATGAGCGCAAACAACCCCTTACAGGCATAATTTTTCTCAATCGGACTCGGCTATTCCTCAAGGGAGAGGGATAGAGAGTGTCTTAACGACCCCTACCAATTTTAGGGGGAGGGGAGGAATTGGGCGAGTGTATAGAGAGAGAGGGTAGTTCGTTAACGAGGTAAAGGATGCCGGAGGAAAAATAATAGCTGGAAAATAGAGCCGAAGGAGATGAGAGGGAGAGAGTGTCGAGTGTCGGCTGAGGCTGCAAGTGCCTATGTATATATATAAGGGAAGCGTTGAGTAACCTGGCGTCAACTCTGGGAAAAACAACGGGTGTATGGTAGGAGCGGGGTAGGAGGGACGAGACTTGGGAAGAATACTGATGGACGCTTTGGGTTACATGACGATCGATATAGATATAAGGAGGGAGGAAGAGACTTTTCTATCATCACGCGGTGAAAATGGTGTTGAGAGAATTACCGTTGAATGGATTAGAATTCCATGAAGGGGGACGTGGAAAGTATAGCTGCAGATTTTGAGAAAGGAACGGAAGGAAGGAAGCTTGATGATCAGACCGAGTTGACGACGAGAGCTATAAAGCTCGGCTAAATCGGACTGTCAAATATCCAAGATTTATGGGGGACGAGAAGAGAGAGGAGAGGTTCTTTTCTTTTTATACTCGTTCTATAGCAAGTGTGAGAGAGAAGGGAAAAACAGTCTCCAGCTACGACGTAGTTATTCTCGCCTTCCTGGACTCGTAACGTGCCAAGAGTGAGTATGCCGAGGAAAGTTGAGAAGGGCCTGGAGGGCTCGAGCGTGCCGTCGTCGCTGGGTTTATAATACACACACGCGCGCTCTCCAAGCTCGTTAGCCGACATTCACTTCTGCGTATGTGTGTAAGTCTGTATGCAAGCTCGGGATTGTTATGGGAGCCGGGGGGGGACATAAGCCCGCCGATTGAAACTCGGTCCTACATTGCAAATTGCTAAGCTAGGTAGATGCCAACCCCTTACCCTCTGGATTTATGTGTACGGGATGGGAGGAGTAAGACGACGTGGAGGTGATATTTGACGAATGATTGCGCGCCTTGCCGCGCGCGCGCGCGGCTACTGTGATTGCTTGTTGACTTTGATTTTCACCGAGTTCCCTCTGTCTCTCTCTGTGTACTTGATTAATTGGCGTGACTGCATTGCTGATAGGATGGATTTCTCATTTTTTTTTGTTTGTTTGTGTTTTCTTTTCTTTCGTTTATCCGAGAGAGAAAGAGAGAAAGAAAAAAAGGCAAAAGAGGGAAATTATCACGAGAAATCCACGTCGAATTTGTCATTCGCCGCGATTGAGCTGTCAGCTGAGAGAGAATGACTATTAATCTCGCAAAAGACGTGCGCAGCCCTCTCTCTCGTGTGTTTATAACGATCTAAAAACGTATCCGTTGACTCACATACATGACTGCACATACCCCTTCGATCGGGCCACTCAAAAACACAACAAGCCTCCCTTTACTCCTCTGCCCCTATAAACTCTCTCATTTATTATTGTTTTCTCTGATTCAAGGCGTCAGGGCGAATAGGTTGGCAAGGATGTCGAGCGGCGACAAAGCCAGTCCAAGCCTGACGATCGATCGCGCCGCCTTCCTTCTGCTCCGCGTTAAGAAAGCCTTCAAGAAGAAGAAACAACAGCGCAAGGAGAAGAGGTAAGTTCCTCCACCCACGCGTCCACCCTCGAATCGTCTATCTTCCTGCAACGCGTGTTCGACTCTCCCCCTTCCTCCCCCCCCCCACTCCTCAATTATCACCTTCACATGCCTCGCAATTCAATTTCGTCCTCTCTTCCCATCTTCCTTCCTTCCTCCCTCGCTCCCCCCCCCCCACCACACCTCTCTCGGCTAACTTAATATAACTGGCCGGGCTGCTGCTTCCGCTCTCCTCCGCGCGCGTCCCACATTCAAACTCCCAGCGCGTCGCGCAAACTACTGCCGTTAGTCGAGGGAGCCCTTATCGAATCGCGCGAGCGCGCGGCCTCTCTCCGCTTCTACTCCCCCGCCTTACTCCTGCTCCTTCTAGCGAGAGAGAGAGACGCTTCTTTACCTCGTTGGCTGCAAGCGCGCAAGCTGGCAAAACTCAACGAGAGACCCCCTTATGTGTGTATACATACACACGACTGCGCGCGCCTGGCCACGTATGTTATACAGCGGGGGGGAGAACGGGCGGCTGGTTTATTGCTCGCGCGTCGTCCTCGTCGTCCTCGTCGTCGACGCAATAACGGCCCGGGATTTATTCCCGCAGGCAACGCGCTGTATGTACGTGCCCTCTCACCCTCCGTACCCGGGATACTTATCAATTACACCGAGATATCTATTTTTCTCTCTTTTTTTTGGTAAAAAGCGAATTTTAGACGGTGTACCGCTGTATACGCTCCAACCCACTCGGACTCGTGTGTTATAAAAAAAAAGGATAGAACGTTTGAGAAAAGGTCGAAGGTCAACGCTGGGGTTCGCCACGCGCGAAGCGTTTACGGAGGCGCATCTCTATATCGGGAATAGATTTCGCGTATATAGGGGCCGATGCTCTCTCTTACTACGCCTCGATCCTTACACCCCCTCGATGTTATTCCAGTGTATCGGGTTGTGCGTATACACTGCCAGCCCATTCGCTGGAGAATTGGTTTCGCTGTACTCGACAATTAGCCCTATATATCGCGAGCGCGTGTAGTTCTATGCGTTTCGCAATGATCGCAGACGATGCGCTACAGTGTGTTGTGTGTATACGTGTGTACACGGCCGAACATGTACTGGAGAATAAGGGTATGGAGGGAAAGCGCGTGATTGATGTGCGGCAAGAGGAGGGAGAGGGAGTCGTTCGTCGAACCTATGACAAATCGGTCCATCATCCCGCTATACAACGTCGGACTCGTTCTCGTATTTCTCTCGTTTTTTTTTTCGTTTTCTCCTCGTTTGTGCTGTGCGTCTGTGTTCTTCTTCTACTCGTGTGTAAGGGGGTAGCTTTTTTTTTCACCGTCTAGCTCTCTCTCCGCGACAAAGCGAATCCCACAAATCTCGTTGGTGTAGAAGTGGGTGGGTGGGGGGGGGGGGTGGCCGATGTTTTATCCCCACATACGCACACTCGACAGCGCTTTTGCCTCGGCCAATATGTCTCTCCTAAGAGCGAGAGGATAAAAAGTCCCTTCGTTCATTGCTCACCCTCTCTCCTGTTTCTTTCCCTCGCCCTCTCTCCATTTTTTCCTCCGTCTTGGAATTTCCGAAAATTATTTAAACGATAAGGGTACGGGAGGATAAGCAGCAATTTAACGATGATCTCTTTCCGGTTATCTGTTACAGCACACCCGTGCCGGAATGCAACAACAAGCAGGAGACGAACAGACAAGCGGGCCGAGGAGGAAGGCCGACCCCGCTATTGAGATCTCGCACCCTTCCTGCCATCGTCGCCCCTGGGCTGAACATACTCCAGGCGCAGATCGAGTCGCGATATGCTGCACGTTGGTATCCCTTTTTTTTCTTTATAATCCAAAACGTTTATTAGTCTCTTGCGTGCGCGCGCGCCTTTTACGACGCGAATTTACAAGTTTTAATACACGCCTCCCACTCTTTTCATCCAATTAATTTCTTCTACGTTTGTGTTTCGTACGCGCTTATACACAGAGAGTTAAGAAAAAGTTTTTCTTTTTTCTCCCCTTTTTTTTCTCTTTTTGGCGTTCGAGACGAAGAAGAGGAGAGAAAAAAAGAGAAAAAAAAGGAGAGGGAGAGAAATTGAAGGAAATTGGCGCACTTGACGGCCGCGGCCGCCAAGCCCCGATTATCGGATTTCTTTTATATATACGAATAGCAAAAGAAGCTAATGGAATGCTTATTTTTCTCGAAAGTCATTTTTACGCGTTGAGAGCCCGGGTATATAAACTTCGCGGTCGGGGCGATAGGACAGACCAAGAGGTAGGGAGGTTTGCTAGACTCTCGGCGCAATTTTCTCTAATAACAAAAAGGTAGTTAAAAGTTTGCGAGAAGCAAACAGGCTCTCTCCTTCCGACCCTTTGTGTATACCTATAGACTCGCCGGTTCTCCAACTTTATCTTACGTACCAGTTCACCCCCTCCCTTTTTCCCTTAGCCCCTCCTTCTCTCTCTCTATCGTACACAACTAATTGAACATTCATACGAGATACAACCAATAACGCAAAATTATTCAACGGAATATCCATAACCCTCGCCTACGCGGCTAATGAGTATCTCGGTTTATCTAGGATAAGCTTTAAATTCGGCTCTGTATCCTCGATATCCTCGCCCCTCCCACGCATAAAGTCTCTCAGCCTGTCAATAATTAAAGCAACAATGCCAATTCCAACGAGCGAGACAGCTCATCAAAAGTTTCCTCTCTTTCACCCCGTTCTAATTTAACCATCCATCCTTCGGGGGGGGGGGGCAGCCGGCTATATAGCTATAAAGGCTATTAAAAAGACCGAAGCCGGAAGCTTAGCAAAACTCTCGAACGACTAGCGGGCGCCTTTAATTAGAAGCCTCCGCAACGACGAGTTTATCACTCGGCCTGGCGTCAAAACGATCCTGGACGATAGAGAGTTTCTCCCTCGTGCTCCTCCGGGCGTATAGCGTAGCGCTCGTTCCGCTAGCGGTGCTCTTTATTTCGGCGGCACTTGGCTTGGAGGCTAAAAATAGTCCAGCGCTTGCTATTTTTAAACTCTCCCTCTCTCTCTCTCTCTTTTTCTCTCGTATGGCGCAAGGGCAATTCCCGAGATGAGCGTCTTGCAAGCTTCCCCGCGTATATACACAGCTGACGCGGCCTTCAATTACCCTCTTTTCCTTTCCCTCCCCGCACCCATCTCTCTCTCTCTCTCTATCTGTCCTTTGGAAAAACAAAAGTGCGAAGATAGAGAGAGAGAGAGGCAAACGAGACTTGAGTAGTCGAAAATCGACGGAGAAAACAAAACTATATATAAGTCCTGAAACAATGAGAAAGTATACTTACAGATATATATATAACAAAGCAGTGGCAATGTCATTGTACACAAGTTTCATCGAAAATGACACTAATGCGTGCTTTGTTATTACGTCTGAATCGCAGAGTCGAGCGGCGTGGGAGTCGCGGTCATCCCGGCTTACGGGGATCTTCAGCAGGGCAAGCGCGACAGCGTCGCCTCCCACTGCGGCAAGTTCCTCGCTCCCCGTATATCCTTCACCGACGACTCGATAGGTGAGTATATACAAACACACACGCGAGAAAGCCCGCTTCCTCTTTAAATCCTCGCTTGCTACTACTCGCACTTTGCTCTATACCCGCGCAATTTGCATGTCGAATTCGTTATGTACTCCCCCCCCCCCTCCTCGACTGTGTAGCTTTTACCTCTGACGCCCAGGGATGCCCGGCATTAATTATTGCTCTCGACGAGCTTATGTACAAACACACTCGCTAACTTACTTCGCTTCTGTCAATGTTTGGCTCTTCTCTCTCTGTCTGTGCTACGAGAGGCAGGTTAGCTTTGACCTTTAAAAATTCAACTAATTGCAACGACGCTGCAGGTCGTTTAGGCCTTACGCGTGAATAAACGACGATTCCGGGCGATCGAGCCTTTTGTTTGATGACTTATCAATTGGATGCGACGTTCGATCGGCGGCCGCGCGCACATGCGAGACCTGCAATTTTTATCAGCCGAATCAAGCCCGTTGCTTTTCTCTTTTTTTAAATAGCCGCTCGATAAAGAGAGAGAAACCAATCCAGATATATACTTTGTTGTCCGCGCGCGAGGCCAGTTCCGCGCGCTTCTGTGTCTGGGTTAAAACGTATATATACGTGCATGTGCGACTGCTCTCTGTCTCTCTCTCGCGAGCTTGGCTATAAATTGAACGTAGCAGGACGAAATCGATGCTCCCAGACGAAAATATCCAACGAGAAAGCGAGATATTGATTCATCAGCTTTTGCCCCCTCCCTCTGCACACTGCACTTTCACATATACACATATATACTAATGCATCTGTCCTCGTGTGCGTGCGTGTATTTTACAGGTGAACGCAGGGTGTCGGACACCGGGCCGAGCTACCATCATCGAGAGTCGAAGGATCCCGGCCGCTCGGCCGGCCGACTGAGCACGTGCAGCATTGGCAGCGCCCAGCCGCTTACCAGGCTCGCCCGACTGCTCAACCAGCGGCCGAGCTTCACCCCCAGCGATGACATACCGCGCAGACTGTCCTGGGAGAGGTGAGAGAGAGAGCTGTGCACACACTCCTTCTAATGCAACTTCCAGTCGTGTTCAAAAGTGAGACAGAGAGATTAATCGAACGATTATTCAAGCACAGCTGATTAATTGGCCCGAGTGTATATAGAGACGTGTCCCTGTCCCGCAGCTTCTCTCTCTCTCTTAACGGAGTGACACTGACTTGGACTTATAATTAGCGGGACGCTTCTAACCGGCTTCGTGGGGGAAACCACGGCAATTTGTCAGAAGAGTGACGTAGATAACCGAGGAGGGGAGGGGAGGGCTTTTATCGGACTTTTCATAAAATTTCCCTCCCCCCCTGGTCGTATATATATAACAAGAAAATTCGGCGCGATCCAGAGAGCGCCGGGGCTCTTAATTTACGAGCTTTCGCAAGCTATATGGCCGCGCGCGGGAGCGTTTTTTTCTCTTCTTCTTCCATAGCTCGCTTTTTTTCCGCGAAACTGATGGCTCGGGGTAATAAACGTGGTAGTGTATATACGTACCGAGGGGCTGAGCAACAGCCGTCTGCCGTCAACGAAAAATTACGGTCGTCGTTTTATTGCGAAATCAAGTGAGTCTGATTGCCCCCGCTCTTCCCGGCCCGATTATCATTTCAATTCCGGCTGGATTAATCCTTTACCGGTAATAAATGTGCCGGGCGTGTAAGCGACCGCCCCCCTCTCTCTCATATACAGAAACCATTGAGCCTCTGTCCCCCCAGAGGCTGACGGATAAAGCCACGATATATATATATAAACGCCGGTAAACACATTATCGGGATTGGAGATAGAGGGGTAAGGGAGAGTCGAAAAGCTCGAAGGCTTATATAGACGTTCGGTGGCGCGTTGAAGTCGCTCCGATAACTACCTCGACGACTTGGTCGGAGATGCGTGAGGATTAAAAAACAAGGCTGGCGTGTTATAAGCGACCGAGCGGAAAGAGGGATCGCGGCCGTGTTTAATTTCCAAATGGACTGCCGGCTCGTTGGCTCCTGCCGGCTGAGAGAGGTTCAAGCTCGAAAAAGCTTTAAAGAGCTTCGGAGCTTCTGTAACGTCGGGACGAGAGAGCGAAGCCTGGAATAATGTCCCTTTAAAATTTCTACCTCGACGTCGGGAGGTTTGGGTCTGTCTGGCTGTTGAGCTTGCGCGGACTTTATGCAGCCTCGGCTTTTTTCAAACGGGCCTCTCCTTTCTCCCTCATACTCGTAAACTTCTCGGCTGTGTATATACGGCTCGGTGAGACTGTCCGCCGGGGTCTGGCCGAGTGTATAAGCTGGAACTGGGAGAAAAAGTAAGGGGAGACTACGTAATTAGATTTCATTTCATGCAGCGCGCCAACTCTCGTTTCTTCTTCAACCCCTTCCTCCTCCTCCGCATCTACGTACGCTCGCGCACAGACGCACACACTGAGTTGGCTCTATTACCCAAAGGGGATTCCCGCGTAGATATTTCCTCGGCCACAATACTAGCAGCCGAGGTGAAACTAAATTTCATCCTTCCACCCCCGCTTCTTCTTCTTCTTTTATTTTCAACTCTGCCGTATATATACACGCATCAGCAATTGCGTTTCGGTTAAATTCCTTCGGGAAAGAACTTCCAGACGCGGGGAATATGAAAAAATCCGATTAGATTCGAAAAGTCGCGTCCAGCAATTCCCAGGCTTTATATATGAATTCTAATAACGATTCTTTATCTGTCCGCAGACGGGACACGGGCTCGTGTCTTCCACGGAGCAGCAGCATCGACAGCATGGCCGAGTGGGGCCTGATAGGCTCGATGGCCGACAACCAGCTCTGCTTCGATCCCAGCCAGCATCAGCAGCAGCACACGCCACCGCCGAAACGCAGTCCAAGCCCATTGCTGGGCGGACGGGGCGAGCGGCTGAGCATAGCCTCGCCCAGCATTGGCCGGCGCGTCAAGGGCCAGAGAGCCGTGCTGGGTAAGTTTTGTATGTCTTATCGCGTGTCCCAACGGCGTTAGCGTGTATTTCTGTATACGAACGTCAAAGCCGCCGGAACTGAAGTGTTAGTTTTTAACTTGGGAGAGAGACTTTGTATACTATACCCACCCCCACACTATACCTGGAAGTCTCTCGCTCTACGATGGACATGCAAATGTCGCGCTTTTATTTTTAGACTAGGTCGCCTCCTCTGGATTATCCTACGCTTGGCTTTTCTTCTTTTCTTGGCATTTCGTTATATTCCGCGCGAGATAGAGGATGGATTTATTTCGGACGCGGATTAAATTTTAATGACAGAGCCGACGACGGCCGATGTGTGTTATATGTATATTTGACTTTTTGTGTTTTAGATTATTATCGAGCACCGGGTATTTTTATATGTAGCAAAGCTCACGAGAATAGCGAGAGAAATGTTGCGAATACGAAGATAAAAGGAAATACACACGCGTGCGATTTATTAACGTACACATCACTCGAGAAGGGGGTAGACTACTCGACGCGCGAGGAAACATGTTTTCATAACAATAATTCAGCGATCAATCACGAGAGAGAGAGAAACGTAAACGTCGAACGATAGAGAGCATAATGTGAAACGCTTGTACATAGATATTTTTCCGATAACGATTAAAAAGAATGAGGGAAGACTCAGGAGTTGAAAAAAAAATACATAGCGTAAACGCAGCTGTTTTCCATAAAGCCAAGCTTCGCGTTGGAAATTCATATTTTCAACCAGAGGCGACAGTATAGTGCCTGTTGACATCTTTCCGCGTTTCGATCGATTTACAAGTCCCGGAGCATAAACGTTAAGTGCCGGCGCGTCGGGCCGCATAGTCTCTGTATAATCTCCAGCGGAGCAGCTCGCCTGCAGCAGCAGCTTTTGTGTGTATGTATATAACACTGCAGCATCTCACTGGGAAAAGCCTTGTGTATCTCCTCCCTCTCTCTCATCCTCCTTGTTTCAAGCATCTTTACCCGTCGTAGCTGCTGCTGTTGCGTTAATTGGATTTTCCAATCGATCAGAATTAACCTGATAAACGCGAAATTTCATTTATCCCGTCGCTCTTGCCGACAAAACGACTCTCGCGCCTCTTCAATTCTATTATTCAGCGGTTCGCCAACAAGAGGGGGGAGAACGGGGGGGGGCAGGAGGTGGAAGATCGGTTATAAATAAAGAGGGGGCTCTCTCTGCTACACAGCGGAGCTTTATGAAACTATACATAATTGAAACGAGACGCGCGCGCCTCGGAAGCTTTTCTCCTCCGCGGCTTTCGCGCCAAAGTCCCTGAGCTTCGCGGGGCCTTCGTCGTAAGCCTCCAGGTGTGTGTGTATAGATATATAAAACGTTTATCAGTTTCCACGCCGACGGAGAGAGAGAGAGAGAGCGAAAAAAGAGACGAGAGAGAGAGAGAAAAAGCCGACAAAGAAGCGTTGACTTGGCGCCAGGGGAGCGATTCAAATTATACCAGGCGCCTCGGCGGCCGGGAGCTTTAAAGCTCGAATCTCCCCTTCCATCGCTCTCCCTCTCCCTTCCTTCTCGCTTATACTAAGCCTTCGAAGACAAATGGAAAGCGATAAAAATACGCGCGAGAGTGTGTGCGTCCCGCGCATCAGCCCCTCTCGTCCATACCTACCACACGACCACCTCCACTGTGTGGAGGTGCGGCTGCCGGTGTGAAACTGAAGAGAAAGAACACGCCGGAATATTCGCGCGAATGAAAATTACACCAGGCTGAAACACCCTGAATCTGTGTACGTGTGTATGTGTAGGGGGTGAAGAAGGGGAAAGGGTAAACAGTTTCATTAAGTCTAAGAGAAAAGGCTGGAGGGAAAGAGGGGGAGAGGGTTGGGGGTGGAAGGGTGGAGCTGACAAAAGAATTTTACGAGAGAGAGAGAGAGAGCGTTGCACAAAAGCGTTTGGAAAAATTGTTCCGGAGAGTATGTGTGTGTTTGAGGACTAGTGTCTCTACCTTTGTGTCGGTAGCAGACCGGAGAGTACTGCGTCTCGCGCTGCGCCAAGTGCGGCTTTCTTTTTTCGGAGAGACTCTCCTTTTATAACACGCCCCCCCCCCCTACCACTCGCCCACTCACCCTTCAACGTTCTTTTCTTTCCTCTACGTAGCCTCTTGCTCTCTCTCTCTCTCCCTTCGCACTTTTTTCCTCCGACTTTTATTTTTTTCGTACCAGCGTGTCGCGCAATTAAAAGACACGTCGCGACAGCTTGGCTAGAAGGAGAGGCTCCCGGAGTAGAGCTACTTCACGCGCTGCTCTGGAAATGAATTTCAAGATTCACTCTCTTGCTCTCTTATTACCCTGGATTTTAATAATTTTTTCTTCTTTTTTTTTTTAATCAGACCAACCAGCCGTACATAATTCAGCCGAGTTGAGTATATCTCCGCTGGGATCTTCCTATCTTCCGAATTCCAGCAGCAGCGTATATACGCGCACGCAGAGATAGATCTACGTTTCATCCAATGAATAGGGAAAAGCCTCGATCCAAAAACAAAACCGCAGAGCAGCCAGATTGTACAGAGCTTGCGAGGTACAGAGAGAAGCTTGTGGCGATAGAATCGTCCCGTAGAAATCGGATTCTAAATCCACCGGGCAGCCTGTGCCTAAAGCCTCCTGTGTGTATATACACAGCAACAGCCTCTCCGTTCTCCTCGGCACAGGCCGTAGTCTGTTAACCAGGGGCCCCGTACCGTAGCAGGTGCTGCGAAGGAGGGGCCCACTGCCGCCACTGCTACTCGCGTCTAGAGAAAGAGTGTGTGTGAGTAAGGGGAACAGAGAGAGAGAGGGGAGCGCCGGCATTATGTACGCACTGTAGCAGCGTGCGGACAGGAGGAGGACTGTCCGGCCAGTCGGCAACTGGCGATCGGACGGTCTCGTTCTTCAAACCGCGTATCGGCTCTCTCTCTCTCTCTTGTAAGAGAATAGATTTGCTCTGTACACCTCGACGTTGTTTCCTTAGACCGAGAGGGAGGGTCTGGTCATGTGAGTGTGTTTTTTGTATGTGCTCTAGTGTCTGGTGTGTGTGGCGAGAAGAGCCGATCTATCCGCGTTAATAACGATCCTGGGAGGAACAAAGGCGTACACCGCGTCATCTGCACTCTTGGGATAGGTGACGATTCCCACCTAGACGTATCACTAGACAGCGAAGCGAGAGAGAGAGAGGAGACGCAGGTGACGCGTCGCTAAAGGATGACGCTCGGCTCTCGCGGGGGGAAGGATCGAGAAGTGTAGAGAGCGAAGAAGCCACGGCCGAGGATCGAGCTATAAAGGAGGAGGAGGATCGCGACTTCTGGAGCACCGAATACGTATATATCGGGGGCCTGTCCGAAAAACCGGTTCCCTCTCTCCGCCGTACGTATATACACATCCTTTAAAGTCGGAGAGGAAGGATAAAGGAGGCAAGGAGGAGAAGAGGAGCGTTTCTTAAAGGAGAGGAGCCTTTTCGACGTTATATTATTTCTTCGATCCTCTCGTTTTTTCGGCTCGGACGGAGCGCCAGCGGAAGACTGCACTGCTCCGGAGAAGGGCCTGCCGGCCAACGCCAGCACGACGGATCACAAAAGGAAGTACACGATACAGCGACACGCATGGAAGACCACCACGTGCCTAGGTTCGTTTACCCCCCCCCCTCACCTCGGCTTTATTGTTTTCCTATTCGCAACTTTCTCTCTTTCGATTGTTCTTCTTCTTCTTCATTCACACCTGACTCTGTGCTTGTTATTCTTTTCTCGCGCTTATACTGACTCCGTTGAATCGTCGAGTTCAATCAGATATAACATCGGTTCTCTTGTGTACATGAGGTCACTAACGAACGCGCTTCATCAATCGAATGCCCCGGCTAACTGCTCTCTCCCTCTTGCAATCGTTAAACTTGTACGCACAGCTCAAGCTGAATCCGATATACCAAGATTCAATCCCAAAGACACCTCTCTCCCCTTGGAGATCTCGAGATTCAATTAGCATAGAACCAGTATGGACACTCGATCTCCAACTCCTCCTTCCTATACAGAAAAAAAAAGAGAGGAACCCAGCGTGTGTGTCCCTTAAACTCCTCTCGTTTCCTGTCTCTCGTAACGGCCGCATCTTGCGCAACAAGCCTGGTTTCTCAAAGTCCTATTTCGTGTACAAGAAACAGAGCATGTCTCCTTATGTACAGGGAAAAAGGCGTTGGGTAAGGGCGAGTAATAAAAATGGAAATAAAGGGTAATCGATAGCGGGTTACGTGACGAGCAATAATCATCGCTTAAGAAGCTTTTGGTCGCGAGATAGAAGCGCGTGTGAATTTAGGAGGGAAAATCTCCGCTCTTATTCGGAATAGGATGTTGGCCTAGACTCTCCGTCGTTTACTTTTATAGGACCACACTCGTCGTTTTCCTCCCTTACGTAAGAGAAAAGGGCTTTGCGAATGAGCGTACAAGCAAGCTAGAAATTTCCTTTTCTTTTAATAAAAGAAAACGACGCGGTCGTTACAATCCGCGCTATATACAGGTTTCTCTCGCGCGGCTCTCGGGAGAAAGTGCGATAATTATTTCCAGCGAAGATCGGAGATCCCCTTACGCCCTGTCGCATAAGCGCTTTTGTTTCCCCCCACACCTCGAGTTTCCCCGAGAGATGATAATCGCTCCGGATACATATACCTTGGCCGCTGCTTCTTAAAGACGCACGCGAATTTCCCAGTCTCAGCAGATATCGCATTACGCTGGAGAGCCAAAGCGTAGAAATGGTATTGTGCGCCGACAGAGAGAAAGAGCAAACGATGTAGAGGGGGTAATCAGAGCAATATGATTAAATTTTGCTCATGTCAAAAAGCTCGCTCTCTGTGAGCAGAACGAATACTTAAGCGTATCAAAGTTGTCCGCTAATTGCCTTTGATATGCATATATATAATAGAATAAGCTATAAGCGCACCTGTCCCATCTGACGGTTATGCCGGCTTCCTCCCACTCTCTCTGCTACTCTCGTCTACAGACATATATATGTATAACGGCCGACTCGGCGTTACAACAGACTTGACCATACTCGCACGCGATGTTGTGTGTATATATGCGCCAGCGGCTGGTCGTTCGCTTCCGTGCTCCATTTTTCATGAGCCTTACTCCTCCACTATTCCCTTCTCGGAGGGCTTAGAGCTCCCGCGCACCTGTCTCTCTCCTTCCTCTCTATATGTATACTTCCATATATTCCCCCCGGCTAGCCGATCGAGAGCGGAGTTTATTATCATTGCGACTGCGACTCTGGATTTTCCCATAAAAACTTGTGTATGTGGAAAAGTCACGTCATGTTTATATATACGCGCACCGGGGGGAGAGTACAGAAGGATACAAAAAAAAAATAAGGAGAAGTCGGCGGAGCGTGAGTTGGTGGAACCAACGGATTCCAGGTGTACGTCCCGAGTTTCTTTTCTTTTTCCTTCAAGTTTTCGCCAAGATTATTCCGGATCGGAAGTAGACGAGGTCGCTTAAGAGGTATATGGAGCGACACTCGGTGCGGGAACGGCAATTAGACTCGCGGCCACAATCCGTACAGAGTCGCGCGCGATAATTACGGTGATTACGCGCGAGCGAGGTCTCTCGCCGACATTCCCACGTATATATACGAGAAAGGGGGAGGGCTGGAAAACATCAATGGGGCGCGGTCGTGTACACAGCCGAACTCACCTGCCAGACTCGCCGCAACTGTCTTCCCCCCCATTACGTCGGCCAGCTGTCGCGTCTATCTGCGTATCTCTATAGACGGCTCTACGGCTGGAGCAATAGTTTCATAACTCGCGTACATACGCACGGCGAGCGTATTAATACCAAGAGGAGAGTGCGAGCGACACAGGGGGAGCATATAGCGTCTCGGCAGCTCTTAGTCTCAGCGTAATTGATAAGTGGCGGTGGCAATTCGGGCCCCGCGGAATCGCTTCGCCGGAATTGATTAAGTGGCCTGGGATATGTGCTGCGCCGACGAGAAGGCAGACGAGAGAGGCCCGCAGTGCGCTCTCTCGCTTATACCAAGAGACACTCTCTGCGGCTTCTCGCGCTTTCGCTCGCCGCTTGTGAATCCGGAGAGAAAGTCGAGCAGGAAAAGTCACCTTTTCTTTTCTTTATCAAGTCTGCGGGTTGGCTGCGCGTAGCCGTTAAAGCTTCGAGAATAGGCGCGCGCGATGAGACTGGCTTTATCGGGTGGAGAAGGAACGCCGGACTGCTCGGCTGCCTCGGCGCGAGGATCGTTTTGAGCAAGTACCGGACGAGACGGCGTTGTCGATGCAGCAGCGGGATAAACTCGCCGAGAGGTAAAGAGAAAAAGTTTTGTTGCCGGGTTAAAGAGAGTTGTAGCCTGCTAATACCGGGAAAACAAAATCCAATTACGAAAAAGGGGAGGGGGAGACGAGAGTGCTCGACTGAGTAGCGATTTATACTGGGTCTTTCTCCGTAATTAACGAAATAAAACAGGGGGAGGGAGTAGCGATCAGTAGCCGCTCGGTTATATAAATTATTCCAGTCGGCGCGCCGATGATCGCCCCAATGCCGTTGACCCGTCGTCCGGATTAAGTATTGCCACTAGACCCCCCCTCTAAGTATTATACCCTTATAGCTATTAAATGTTATTCTCACGATTGGAATTCCTATTTTATACATACACACGTATACACATCCCCATCTCGACCACAGTCGCACATGTAGTTTTTGGTACATCGTAAACGCTACCAAGACAAACACACATAGAAGCGAGTATAATCCACACACAGACACTTGGTTCCGCTAATAAATCCGAGGAAGCGCGCCGGACACACTATCCTCCGACGCAGCCGACGAACTTTTAATGCGTCCTTTCTCGCCTTCATCCTTATTTCCTACTCCCTCCGCCAACCCATTTTTTTCTTCTCTCTCTACCTATATACACGGCACTTGAAACTGCAAGGTGTATAAGACTCGGCCTGAATACCGCGGACGCCTGGCGCTACGCCCGCTCTAGAGAGAAAATTCAATTTTATAGCCTCGCCTCCTCCCTCCCCCCCAGCGAACAATGCCGGAAATTACAGCCGACTTCCCCTTTTGCCTTAACCTCCTCCCTCCTTTTTTTTACGAACTCGCATACTTACTTCGTTATACTCTCGCGCTCTTTGCAAAAAAGCTCTAGAGAGAGAAATATACGATTTCCGAGGCTGGAAAATTTTTTTACCCCGCGCTGAGATTCGTTATAACGCCCTATATATAACGCTCTCTTCCTGTGGAGAAAATCTCCGGAAACAAAATGGGAGGAGGGACAAAGTACTAAAGCCTCAAAAGCGTCCAAATCCATGGAAATCAAGGAGAGAGAGTCCCGGGGTTCACCGTACAGAGGAATCTCCTCTTGGCCAGGCGCGCTCGCGTGGTTGCGCGGACGTCGTCGACGACCCGCACGAGGATTCGCCGGAATTGAAGAAGAGCTTTATACCGTCAAGCCTCGCCAATCTCTCACTCTCGGTGGTGTACAATCTGGGACAGAGGAGAGGCATCGATGAGAGAGAGGGAGAGTCAAAGGAGGAAAACGCGGATCCTCTATCAAACAGCTTTACCTCAATACACCCCGCCTCGGTGTCTGCACACAGATGTATCCTGTTTGCAAACTCTAGAAAGAGAGAGAGCGAGTGATCTTCCGGCATAACGCTTCTCCTATATTGATCTTGCCCTCGTGAAGACGTCCGCAGGCCCCGGAAATTCGGCTCATAAATTCGCGAAGCTCCGGCGGGCAACTTTTAATAAGCTCGCCTGAAGGATCGGCCCTAATATAAGGCCAAGGGAGAGAGTTGGCGGAATTATCGAGCGGCAAACTTGTCCGCGGCTATACAGATATCCGCGCGAGCTTTTGCTATATATACGCCTCCTCATCCCCTCCCAGGGAAGGCTGTACAGCGAGGCGATCGCTGTGATATCTGCCAAGGCTTCGATCGTTATTGGAATTTTCTCTCGGATATAGAGAAGATTCTGGTCCCTTGCATTCCCAACGTGGTGTGCTATCTTTTTTTTTTGTTATTTTGTAACAAGAGCGACAGGGAAAACGCGTTTTCCCGGGGAAAAACAGACACGCGCATATACAAGAGGAGGAGAGAGAGAGAAGGGCTGATGGGTCGGGTTACTTTATATTCCTCGGAGACATCCGCTGCGGAACGTGTAACTACGTTGTCTGTCTCTCCGCGCGGCAAGCAGATTTGCCGAGTGAGAAAATGTCAGGCTCTCTCTCTCTCTCGTGTTTACGAATATAAGACTTGCGCGGAGTTGTTTCGGAGGGGATAAAGTGAAGCTGATGAGGAATAAAGAGCTGAAAATGCGCGGAGCGAAATTGCGTAGAAGGAGAGAGAGGGGTAGCCAACCTCGCTCTTATCATCTTGATACGCGAGAGGCAAGTTGTCGGAAGAGGCCTCTCTCTCCTTCCTCGACCTGCTCTTCTTTGCCCCCTCGGGGGAGTAATTTGAGAACGCGTCTTCATTAAGCTTATGGCGAGGCGGGGAGAGGCCTTGGTCTCCCCGGCTAAACGCACCCGCAGACTGAAGGGGCTGCTGCCGGAGTGAAAGTGAGAGATATATACGGAAAAATAGCGAAGCGTTATTCGCTCGGTGGAATTGTGCCGATGGCGGGACTGGCAATCTAATGAATTACTTATGAGGGAATTGAAAAGAAAAAGGTAAATTCAATGTGTTGGATGGATAAATAATGGAAGATCGA
Organism: Anagyrus pseudococci; assembly: GCA_030522585.1. Classification (NCBI taxonomy): domain Eukaryota; kingdom Metazoa; phylum Arthropoda; class Insecta; order Hymenoptera; family Encyrtidae; genus Anagyrus; species Anagyrus pseudococci. The sequence goes on along the minus strand of JAPYYQ010000003.1, from coordinate 166,941 downwards.
TTAGTTCGAGCAATTGAAGACCGAAAATGTGTATAAGGCCCAAAATGAAAAAAAAAAGAATGACGTAAGAATCTAAGCGCCGAAGAGGAGAGCGCAAAAAAAAGGAGAAGAGGGGGAGGGAGAAGAAGACGAATTTCTTTGCGGCGTACAGAGAGCGCAAAAAAGAAAGAGAGAGAGAAAGTCCGGCATCAAGTGTGCTGTAAAGTTCCAGCCTATATGCGCGCGGGGGCAGCCGAGTGTAATAGAACGACGAAGAAGTATACTGGCACATGGCGGTGGGAAGAGGGGGGGGGGCATTACCGGCGGGACCGCGCGTCCCCCGCGGTGTGTCCGATGGTGGTGTGCGCGGGGTCCGGCGTGCGCGCGCAGCTGTTATATTCGCTCGTCGAGACTAGTGTCAGTAGTGTTCCGTTGCTCGTCCTCGCGCGCCCGCGCTCTTGCTTTGCCTGGGGCCCAAGACGTCTCTTCGTTTCCACCATATAAAATACCGGCTGACATCGGACAGGCGCACGGGAGAGGCACTTTCCTCGTCGGTCCAGGATGATTATCACGCTCGAGCGAATTGGACGCGAGGAGAAGCAGTGCGGTTCGATGTGAGAGTATACAGTGTGCGATTTAGCGTGTGCGAGAGGGAGCGAGACGCTTTGGGGACTACTCTCTCTCTCTCTCCCCGGGCTCGGTAAGGCAGATTACTGTAGCGTGCTCGAAAGGACGACGCGAGCGCACGAATGTGGCTGATAGGAAGGTACGTGTGTCTCTTGGGAGATTTGCAAGCCAACTGCAGTATCGGGCTTTGATTAACTGTCCTTTGACGTACAATTTGGCGTTTAAACGATTTGGCGAATTACGATGACGGTTAGGGGGGGCCTTTATACGCTCTCTCTTTCTCGCCCGCCACCTCCGTAGTTGCGCTCGCGCCCGCCAGAGGGCTTGGGCGCTCACTACTACCCGCTTTACGGGCCCCGTAAACACAGTGCGCACCCTTCGGCCTCTCTCTCTTTCTTCGGTTCCTCTTCTTCGTTATATTTTGTTACACTCGAAAAACTCGAGAACGCACCTAGTGCTCTTCTTTCTAATTACCCTACATTCATCTCCGAGAGCCTCGCACTTTTCAAAATGCTTCCCTTATTATTTTTACTCAGCTCCACGCGCGAATTTAATAATCCCCTCTCCCTTGCGCGAATCAGGAAGATACACTTACGCGGGATAACACCGCGTAATTGCTGCCGGATACATCGAACGAGTATATATAAACCGGAGCGCAGCCTCGAAATAACGACGCGAGCTCGAGAATCTGTACTCCGTGTATTATAATCCATCCCCGCTGATGCGCGCGCGCGTTAAACAATAACCCAAGAGAGTAAGGCAGAGGAGAAGTGTACAGCAAACTCTCCGACAGCGGTTTAAGCCGGAGAGCTATAGGAAAGTTGGCCCCGCGCGCGTCTGCGTCTACCTGGCTTGCTCTCTCTAATGAAACGCGCGCGCCTAGAGACAAAGCCCGGGGACGACGAAACAGCCTTCCACGCCCCCCTCGTTCTCTCCTCGGCTTCTTTATATACGTATATACATTGTAACGCCCTGCTTTCCCGATTTTCCAAGCCCCCTTTCCGTGCGGACGTTGTTGCCGAGAATCCTAAGTGGAACACTTTCCTCTCCGTCTCTCGTTTATGTATTATTATTATTTGTTTTTTCTTCTTTCTTTTTGTTCGCTCTTGAACACACACACATTTCTTGCCAAGTTCATTGTCGTCGTCGTCGTTGTATATAAAAAGCCCGCTAAAATTTCCTTCAGCACACAGTAGCTGTATCCACTATACTTCCCTCGCTTGTATATGAACGTTTCGGGACGCACGTGGTAATGACGCGTGGGGCTTGATAAACTCGTGCTCGTTGCTTACCAGTCTTTTTTTTCCTCTTCAGAGGAGGGATGGGGGCCTTTCAAGTTTCGGCCGTCGACGGGCTAATGTATTAACGGCCCGCCGCGTGTTTACGCGCCGGCTCTTTTGCTGCTGCGCGGGTGTTATTTTTTTGCTGTATACGTCTAACTCTCCCGTGCCCGCACCAAATAATCCCTTTCATTCTTCCTTTTTTTTCTGTTCATTCAAAAAAGAAGAAAAAAAATGAGGGGGGACGAAAAAACAGAAAAATGTTGTTCCAGGGTGGCTCGGGGAATGAAAAATTTTGGCGAGCACTCGGCGTTATCGCACGCGCGCGAGATACACTAACCCCTCAATATTTACAGAGACCGTCTCTCTCTCTCTCTCTCTCTCTATCGCGTCGAAGGAAAATATTGTTTCGGAGCCCTCCTCCCCCGGTATTTTTTTATTTTTCACTTTTTTACACCCCCTCTGCCTCTGTTTTCCCTCGGCTTAACATCTCTCACTCAAAATATTATCACCCCGCCAAGCGTCCACTGCTCGATTTCTCTTTTTTCCCCCTCAACTTTTCATCCGCACGTGTACGAAGCCGTTATAATCGGATGTAAGCTCTTCTCTCGACTTACGATTAACTCGCAAAAGTGTCCTTAATCGCATCGATTAAACCAAAATAAAAACCCTCCTCTCTGCATTTCCCATTCGCGTCTTGAGCCTCCCCAAGATCAAATCCCTCGGCAATGGGGTCATCCACAAAGCCGAAAGAGAGAGAAAGGGAAAATGGGCGGTAGGGGATCAGCAATCACACATACCCCTTGTCGATCTTCATCGGCGTCGGTCGTGTGTATACACCGAGCAGAAAGCCGAGATAGCGTGATTGGAGACGTCGTCGTCGCAGCGGACGCGGGCAATAAAAGCCGCCGCCGCCGCTCACTGGGGTCCAGCGAATTGAGTGCTTGTACACTCCTGGACGAAACGCAGACGACGACGAACCTGACTGAGTAGAGAGAAAGAGAGAGAGAGCGCGTCAATTGTTGACCGGAAAGCGAGAGTCTGCGGGTAGAGGAGGAGGGGGTTGAGAAGAGACAATCGGAGAGAGAGAGAGAGAGAGAGAGAGAGAGAGAGAGAGTTCGCTATTCCTCTCTCTCTCGGCGCAAATAATAGCCTCTCCCCTCGAGGCCCGAGAGTGCCCGGAATGCCGAATAAGATTATCCGCCTCCTCTCCAGCTCTCTCTCTCTCGGTCTCATCTCTTTACCCGCCCAGAACCCTCTGGTGCGGTCTATAGCCTCCTCGCCCCGGAATCGCGCCGAGTTTTCTTCCCTTCCTTTTTCCTTCTTTCTCTCTTTTTATTATGGAGAGCGTCTAAAGGGACAGTCGATGTGTCTTAAAGCCGATACTGCAGTTGGGCTGGGTTGCACACCCAGAAAGAGCGAAGATCTCGCTTTTTTTATAAAAAAACACTTTGGAGAGATAGACAGGGCGGCTCTTTATTTTGCAGTCCAGAACAGGCAGAGCAGCATACGTGTCGCGAGATGTGATTACACGCGAACAGGCGCAATCAGTTGGAAAGGCGCGTATATAGAGAAAGAGGAGAAGAGATAGCCTTGGCTTCTCTGGCATCAAAGCTCGACAAATGAAATTTCGCAAGTCGAAAAGCAACAGCCGGAAGAGCCCGAGGATGGAGCTGCTGCGACGGGGCTCATCGCGCACGGTCCATCAGCCGTCGAGCTTCAAGCGGTCAAAGTCATTCCGCGCCTCGGTCAAGCTGATCTCGAGGATAAGGGGCCAAGGCTCGGTGACCAATCTGCCTGCAAGCTACGATCTCTCGGCCGTGTCGTTCAAGCCGGCCACGAACCTGGTGGCCAGTCCACCGGGTGTGATAAGAGCAAGACTCAGCCCAGTTGCCGAGGCGACGAGGGAACTCGAGGCGAAGCTGAAGCTCGAGTCGAGCAACGCTTACGAGAACCCGACGTTCCTCGACAGCTCCCACGACTCGTCCATCTCGAGCTTCTTCCATCCTGATGGTTTGGAGCCGGAAGAGGAGCCGGAGCTCGGGCCAACCGAGCCTCTGCCTATAGAGCCGACTGGACTTACCGTCGTACTTGGCGAGGTTGCACCAGAGCAGCAGCGCAGCAAGCCGCGCTCGCTGTTCCGGCGCAGGTGCGCCGACGAGGTGAAGAGGGTAAAAAGAAATGGGGGGAGGATGTCCGGGGGGCAGCTCTTTACTCTTCTCCACGACCGTCTTGGCTCTCTCCATTCCAGGGTCGTTTTTCTATCGGCCGCTGGCTTTTACGCCGGTGCTTTATTTTCCCGCCGGCCGACGCGGGGGGGGGGGGGGAAAGGGAATGTTTTATATAGGGGCTAGGGACGCTTAGCCCGTGGAGGGAGCTTTAAGTGCGCCGGAAACTGCCGGGAGACGGTATTACCACTTTTGATTTAATGGCCGTTTTATTGATATTTTTAGAACAGCACCCCCTGTAGCAAGAGGGTGTTAATGGGATGGCACACTGTCGGGATGAATAATTAGCAGGACGATTTAGCCCGCTCGCTCGCGATAAATCCTGGGGTTATGCAAGTCTGAGGTGCCATTCCGAGAGAATATAGGAGCTGGGGGGGGGAGAAAAGAACGTATAGAGGGGGAGAGAAGTACGGAAGACTGGATGATCGTAAAATTTCGTTAACCGAGTTTTATATCGGGCGGAGTTCGGTTTTGGGGACGTTCGTGTAACTCTGTAAAAGGGAAAATGTGTTGTTTTGATGAAGTGCGGCGCCCGGGATAATTTATCGAATTCTCTCTCTCTCTATCCTACTCTTTTATTTTTGTTTTTTTTTCAATGGCCCCTACGACCGAACGCTCAGTGAAAAGCCGAAAAAAGGAAAAACCGTATTTTACTCTCGAGAACCTTTCTACCACCACCAACCACCCTCTAGTCTCTTTCTCTCTCGTTAGACCTTTTTCTATATACGTATACACACTCTTTTATCACAAGCCAAGCATCTCTCCCCCCCCCCTCCACCCTCTCGGTAACTGGAAAATTGAATTCTCCAAGCTTTCTCAGCGATTTACGGTCACGAAATTTTCACCCCCTCCCCTTCCATTTTCCCAGTGACACAGGGGCTGGTGGTTCTAAAAGGCGCGTATTAAAAAGAAAGAAATTACAAGATACGCGCTGTACACGATGTTGGCAGCCCAAACGACGTTAAAAATATTTCCCCCCCCCCCCATCTCGGTCGTGTCGAAGAGTAAAGGGTAGTACTCCAGCGTCATCAGCGAAAGCAAGAGCAAAAAAGCGATTTTCCAGCGTGGATGTGTGTTTTCGCAGCGGAACGCGAAAGCTGCGAGCAGCTGTACGGAGCCGAGGCGCAATACGAGGCTGACTAGCATCGCCTCGGGAACAAGTACGTTTCTGCCAGCTGTACCTCTTTTTTATACTTACTCGAGTTTAGAGAGAGAGAGAGAACAAGGTGTTGGCCCTCTCTCGTGGCCGGAGGATACGGCAGCGAGTGAGAGAGGGACTTTTAGCCAAGGCTGCTGATGTTTTTAATTAGCGCACGGCTCTCTCTCTCTCTTACCCTATTCCCAGCCTCCTTCTTCCGCTCTGCCTTGGCAATTAATTAAGAAGCCAAAGAGGGAGGGCGAGAATCGAGCACAGCGAATTCTCACCCTCTATATCCCTTCCCCGTCTCACAATGACCGCTCTTTTTTCCGACTCTTGGCTGTCGATACGCGCGCAAGCGATAATCGACGAGTTGAATTTTATGCGCATATTTCTCCGTCTCATCCTACCCTCAATCCCCCTCCTTTTTTATCTACTCACTTCCTCGTTCCCCGGACTATATTTTGATGTAAACATCGAGATTATAATGCATAATATTGTAGAACCAGAGGTGAATTAATTCGCGAGACACCGAGGATGATTATAAACTTTCTTTATTTCTCTCCTTTTGTTCCTCACTGTTGACGAAGGGATGAAAGAAACATCCCTCTCGCTGTGATGTTCGCCGTACACATCCGCGATCCTCGCTCGTTATATGCGCAGCAGCCCACGCCCTTTTTCTCCCGCACACCAACTCTCGCTCTGGCTTTATCTATATCCTATACACGCCTTTTCTCGTTGCACCACTTTTTTAGTTCAATCTCTCTTTTATGCACACATTTTTATCATTATTACGTTATCTCTCACTTTTATTTATAATTTCCATTATATGTTTTTTGTTTATTTCATGATTTATTATTTGTATCACCGTGTCGCCACATCATATTTATTGCTACGAACAAGCAGAGCTGCATTCGCTACAAGGCATGGAGTTCCTGGAGAGCTTCGGCAAGAAGAAACACCAGCAGCAGCAGCAGCTACAGCAAAGGAACCAACAGCTTCAGCTGCAGCAGCTCGGCGGATTGTCGTCGATACACATCAACCCCCTCCAGGCTCAAAGTCCCCTCAGCATTCACTTGCATGGTAGACGCGCATACACCTAATCAGCTTTGCGTTTCGTCGTCGCTTTGTTTTGCTCCCCCTATTCCACAAAACCTCACACATACGTCCGCGATATATCAAACCGTGTCGAATCCGCAGCACCCCTTTCCTTTTCTTTATTTGCTCGTTTTTTGCCTTTTTCCACCTTCGTTTGCTCGCTCGCGCGCTGTTTTATACATTTATTTTTCATTCCTTTGATTTTTCGCTCTCGACAATGCCCCGTTCCCCTTTGACGCAGCTCTCTCTTGCGAGTCTCCGCTACACACACGTATCCGTACTCTCTTGAATCTTCTTCCTTTACTTTTTGCTCGTATGATTAAGCATAATGAAATGCCCCCGCCGCCGAGAATATATTTAAAAAACGTTGCTCTTTCATTAGGACGCATTTAAATAACGAGGCCGGAGAGTGCCAGTAACGCGGCGAGCGCGAGAAACAAAAAGGGAAACAGAACAAAAAAAGCGAGAGCTAAAAATTAACCATTCTCTCGTTCCCAGTATCCAACGATGCGCATTCCTATAGCTATTCGGTAGTTTACGACTCTCCAATTTTCACCCTTTCCTCCCCCTTTCCCGGTTTTTCCCTCTAATTTTTCTTTTTTACTTCCCATCGAGCTCTTCGAAGCGTTATACGCGCGAAACGTGTTACCAGGGCGCTGGCTGATAAAAAAAAAAGAAAGAACGGCGGCAGGGGGAGAAATTCCGCGCGCAAAATTCGGAATATCCAACGCGATTTGTTCGGCGGGGGTATTATGAAGGTGACCCAATTTCCCCCTCCTCCTCTCGCTTGATTTCCAAAAGAACTGCCGAACTGAAATCTACGCTCGGCAACTTCCACACCCTCATCCTACTTTTTGCAAGAGCGTCGATGTCCGTTCGATTGTTATGTCCTTCCCCGCCACTGCGAACTTTTATTTCTGCAAAATCGAGCGAAGGTACATAAAAGAGGGAAGTTCCCGCTCATCGACGACCTATAGTTCTAACCGAGGATTTTCGAGATCATTGATAAACCGTCGAAGCCGTGTTTCCTATATATACGAGTTTACACGCGAGCTTTAGCCATGGCGATCGATCACTCCAAGAATATGCACCTTTTTAAAAAAGAAAAACGCTAAATCAGGGCTGTCTTTGGCTATAGGCAAAAAATAAAGCGAGCTCGGTTGGCCGAGCGTTTGCTCTAAACGAGCTCGATCATGCTAATTGAACGGGGAGCAGAAGAAAGTTAGGCAGCCTCGGGAGGGGAGGACGGTCGTCGCAGGCTTTTATACCCGCGGCTAGATTAACCCCTGGGATTACGTGGATAGCGGATGGGGGGATGGAGAACGTGCGCGAGCGAGAACTGCCCGATTAGTTTGTTTAATGAGTTTTTTCTTGAAAAGTACGCGCCCCGTAACGATCGGCTCCCCCCCCCCTTCGGCTCTTAGTCGGGGGATAAGGAAGGACGTTCGTCATTCTTTTCTACTGCCCGCCTGAATATTCATTATTGTTTTCCTTTTTTTTTCACTAATTATCTACGTGTTTGTTACGTTACAGCTCTGTTCGCGGCTGTGGAGCACGGGCACGTCGACAAGGCCCGGGCTATCCTGGAATCAACGGACGTCGACGTCAACAGGTGAGATAAGCCGGAATTTTCCTTTTGTTTTTTGTTTTCAATTATCAAAAGAAAAACGCGCCAAGGACGCGCGGCAGGGGCGCTTTAAGCCTCGGCTATTGATCAAGCGGGCCAGCCAAACACGTCCGGTCGCCTGTACACCACCACTACCACTACCGCTACTACCCTTGCTGTTGTTGCAGCAGGCAAAGGGTGGGGTGGGGGGTAGGAGGTGTCCGCGAGGCCGGAAAACACGATTGCTCGCGCGTCCTTATCGCTGCCGCTCAACGATACACGATGTTCACAGCCCGAGGGGAAAGACAAGTTTCGTATAATAAGAAGAAGAAAACAAGAAGAAAAAAAAAAGAAGTTGACGAAAGTTTTGGGAGTAAGAGAGACACACGGGTGTATCGTCCTTGGTAAGGCCCGAGGGGCCTTTGTCGGGGTTACGGTCCCCGAGCGGCGCGATGCGCAACGAGAAAAGTTCGTCCTCGAGACGAGGGAGCGAGACTTTAACTAGCTGAACGACACACGCTGTATATAGGGAGAAGAGTTTTATGGAGAAGCGACGACGACGCTTTTTCCCTCCCATATCGCCGCGCGATAACGGCAGGGCTCTCGGGTTAAAGCCGATGTCGGTTAAAGCTGAAAGCCGCGCGATTAGCTTTAAGCGTATACGGAAAATAAAAGGATTCGATTATTAACGATCATTTTTCTGTCTCGTTGCAGCGTCAACAGCGACTGCCTGTCGGCCCTGGACGTGGCTGTGCTGAGCAACAACCGCTCGCTGGCGAAGATGCTCGTCGCTTTCGGCGCGCAGGAGGGCAATAAGTGTAAGTGTTGGAACACACGCTCACTCTCTACACGAACGCAGCCCTGGAGTGAGATACAAGCTTCTCTCTCTCGCTCGTGTCCCCTTGCCCCCGATTGCTATTCAAAACGCGGGGGCCAACACCGGGGGGAGGCGCGTTCACCTGGAAACCTCGTAAATTCGGATAGTCGCATTGCCCGAGGTGGCGCTCTGTATGCCAAGGATATAAGATATTCCTCATACGCTGCTGGTTTAGTTATTCGACCTTATGAATTTTTTTATAGCATTAGGATAATCCTTTCATTTTTCCAATTCGCAAAAAGAAGTTACAAAAGGAAATACGCGTCTTTTGATTAATCCAGCTGTTTCAGTTTTAGCATCGGGCATAACGAACGATAGGTGGATGGGTGCGTAGTTCGCGGTCGGGAGAACGGTATTCGCGAGCGTATGTGCCCGGAGGGCTCTCCAGCGGCGGTTTCGGCTTTATCGGAATGGTATTAGGAGCGAAATCTTGAATTCCGTTGTGGAGAGTCCGAGTAACAAAGGCCGATGGTTAATTCAGCGGGGAGGGAGGCAGTGCTTGCCCAGCAGCCGTAAATTTAGTTTCGGCTTCATGCCGGACCGAGTTTCATTGGCGACGCGAAGGTAACAGGCCAAGTTATGGAGAACAAATGTGTGAACTCGGGGGAAATGAGTTTTCAGGGAAAGCATTTACATGCCGTTTTCTCTTCGTTTTTCATTCTTAGTCATCGCGCTTGTCTGTGAGATACAGATCGCATTGGTGTAATTGAAAACGGGCTTAACGATATGCATGTCGGTCGGGGCCTTTTCCTTTTTTTTTTTATTATTTTTCTTTAAAGCCTATATATCGGCCTCGCTCGCAATCGATACAAACATGACAGCCGGCACACGTGCATGTACACAAACGCTCGCGTTAAATCCGACTTAATAACAGGTTCCGACACTGAAAAGCAGCGTGGACTACAGGGGGCGAGCGGCGCGCCATTAATCTTCCATCCGGCGTACACGGTCAGCAGGTTGCGGGCCGATTAGTCTAAAGAAAAATCGATTAGCCCCCGGCGAGCTTGTCGAAAATCGGCTCTAGCTCATTCGCCATCCAGGCCAGCGAGCTTGAGCTCTAGTTACGGGGGCTGGGATACAGAGTAGCATCGCGACGCAGATAACGCGCGTCCATCCCCGGCACGATCGGGGAATTCCCTAGCTGGAAGATAGAGGCCTGAGGCTAATCCCTTCCCCTTCTCACACCTGCACACCTGCCAATCCCGATCGTATAGCCCGGCTACGCTTTCTCTTACGAGATTTTCACGCTCCAACGCCGATGTACGACTGCTCGCTCTGGCTTTGCATGCGCGTAATAAGCGACCGTGCGTTGACGATCGATCCGCGGATATTTTCCTTTTTTTCCCTCTCTTTTATTTTACGCGAATTGCAACCCTGTACACCTATATCTGTGCGCGTAGGGGTTGGAAGCGTGGCGGGAAAGGGAGACTGATGAAAATTTCATCAGGGCGCGCGCGCGCGTCTTATATTTCCAGACGACGTGAAATCACGCCGAGGAGTTCTACTGGCGTTACTACACGGGCGAGCGATATTCGTTCGGCTCGGCGTAATACATCCAATCTGCAGCGAATTTTCTGTCAAACGCAGGAGACCCGACGAATTTTCACGCGCCAGCGAGCTCGCTCGCGTGCGCACCGCCTCCACCCCCCGATTTCGGTCTCTACCTTACTACACCCTACGTTCTTTTTTTATTCTCATCCGCGGAGAAAACTCGCTTGGCGAAATGTCACGCTTTCTCGCCTTATCTCGCCCCCCTGCCAGTGCACCTCTATTTTACTATTATTATTTTCAATAAAAAAAAAATGCGAGAGCGGGAGAAACGAGTAAAATGGAAAAAAATGTAATTTAAGAGGGGCACGTAAAGAGAAAGAAAGGAGAAAGAAAAAAGAATGTGTATAAAGATTGCGGGAAAGCGACAAGAGAGCCGCCGCCGGTATAAAGCTTGTACGCGTGTATATATAAAAGCGACGAAGCCGGCGGTTGGTTAAGCATAAAGATTAAAGCTCGCGAGGTCGGGCCGCTTAATCATCGCTGGGCACGAGGGTAGCAAGGGGGTAGGGGAAAAAGCGCTTCCGGCGTCAGTCGATGCGACACACACACACACCGTGTGTTCCCCTACTCCCCCATTAGTAGTAGGTTGGAAAGTCGAAGGAGTCTCTCTCGTCGACAACCGCGGGGGCCTTGCAACGCGCACGCGCCCCCTTACCGCTTTACCCGGAGGGCGGCGGGGCTGGGTGGGAGAGAGAGAGTAGCTTGCGTTACTCTAATTAATTGCGACATAATTGGAATCTCCGGTGAACGCGCTTGGATGCTATGGAGGAGGGGCCTCCGGGGCGCTAATAGGTTTCGCGGCGATTGGATGGACGATGAGTATTTATAGCGATGCCTTATCCACCCGTTGTAGACGTCTTGTAAACGTGTGCGTAGAGGGGTTGGATGATCGAGGGGGAGGTTGAGATTTTTTTTTCTTTTTTTTCCTTTTTTTTTGAGGAGGAGCATTGGAGAAATGTTGGAGGGAGTTTGGTATAACGAGGAGGATGTGCTTGAAAGCTCGGACCTCTACGGGCATCGACGTCGCCGATGTCAAAGGAGAGAGAAGAGAAGGTTGTCGTTTTTCTTTTTTTTTTATTCTGCGTTGCGACGAGGAACGATGACGCTTGGCGCTTTTCTTTTCTCCATCCGTCCTTTTCACTTCTTCTTTTTTTCTCTGGATTAATTATGAAGATCGATAAGGACGCTCTCTTCTGAAGGATAGGCTTTTCACTTTGTGCTTACTTATGCCTTTCTTCGTTTCATTCGTTCTCTTTTTTATTCGAGCTGTACGGATGGGCTGTTATTCGAAGAGATGGAATTATAAGAGGCCCGGTAAAAATGTCAAATTTCCACAAACAAATCTCTCCCTTTCTCTTCGATACGCTCGCGAGAGCAGAAGGGGGGGGGGAGAGGAAAGGCTGCAGTAAATTGTATCCAGGGGCTGCTATTAAGGTCAAGTAGAACTGATACGTAGACCGAGAGTCGCAATCAATAATTCAGCTGAAAATCCATTTCGTTCGGCTTTTCCCGCTCGCCCCCTCTCTCTCTCTCTCTTCCTTTCTCAAAGAAGTTGAAAAATTGCAAAGAAGAAAAACGGCGTCCCCAACCGACCGCGTCATCTCCAATTAAATAGCGCCGCGCTGCTTTAGCCAAAGGTATATAACGGCAATGCCGCGGGAAACGGCCAATCTCGACGCGGTGCCTGCTGTAATTCGAAAAGTTTGCTGCCGGGCCGATTTGCGGGACACGCGTTTCTCTCTCTCTCCTCGTTCCATATACGGCTCCAAACGATTTTGGCATTTATCGCTGACCGAATAAAGTTTCCTTCCCCCTTTTTTTTTTCATTTCTCGCTGCTTTTTCTCTTCATTCCTCCCTTTTTTTGTCTCGTTTCGGTTGTTAGTCGCGCGAACGGCGTGTCTAACTGCGCCGCGTGGCATTTGATTGTACGCTTGACGATTTTCAACGGGTCTTTGTAAAGAGCCGACGCTTCGTTTGCCCGACCATTTTTTTTTTATTTCTGTTCATCCAACGCCCACACACGTTTCATTTTATTTTTTTGGAATACCTCTTTTTTTTATCATCGTCGGTATTCAATTATCTCTATCTCTCGCCCTTTTGTTTCTTTAATTTCATGCAAGAGTGGAAATTTGAAACAATTTATAAGAACGCAGATAAAAAGTGTACGTGGAAACAGCGGGGGCGGAGGGTATTATTGTTAATGGGGGGAAAAAGGCTTGATAAGACTCCCGGGTGCGTTTTGTGCCGGGAGGGTTTAACAAAACGCTGGGAAACCTTTGAGACCGAGAGAAGAAAATATCTCGCTTTACTTATACCGCGAGGGATAAGAACGAAGGTTGGAAGGGGGGAGGGGTGGAGAAAACTCGACGAAAATTCCGAGGCGTTTCGGGAATATTTGAAGGAGGGGGTGGGGGGTGGAAAGGTTTGGATTGACGTGGAATCGCAATGAAAAAGGCTTTTAATTAAATTTACAATGCGCGCATTGTTTTCGCTTATTTCGTCCGAATCACGGTGTAGAAAAAACAAGAGCGATAAGAGTGGCATGATGAAATAAAAATCCAGAAAGTCGCAATTGAAATCGTTGCTTTTTCTATTATAAATTATCCAACAATTTGTAACACAGTGGTTTTATCCGGTATCCGCTAAAAAGAGATACAGAGAGTATAGAGGAGGGTGGAGTGGGTGGGTGGTTGGGACGAAGCGAGGTCCAATTCCTTTATATTCCCCGGGCGGTAAAATCGCAATTAAATGCAGATTAATTCAGGTATAACCCACTTCTTATCCCTGGGCATTAAGCCACCCTATACCTATATCTATATACACAAGACTACATCGTTAATCGAATCGCCGCTTCCCTCCAAAGAAAGAAAAGCACAGAATCTCATCAATATCAATTACCTCAAAAAAAAATAAATAATCAATCCATTTATTCTCTCTGTTCACAGTCAAATCGCCGGAATCACTGGGCAGTCATTTAGCTGCACTGCTGTCCGAGGCAGAGCACCGGGTCCAGGAGCTGGGCGGCCTCGCCGGCACGACGAGCACGAGCCTGGGCGTCGGGCCGAGCAGCGGCGGCCTGCTCGAGCCCCCCGGCGTCCAGAGTCACCGCGGCAGCTTTTCCGCCCAGCACAACAATCTCACGGGCTGCGGCGGCAGCGCCGAGGACAAGCAGCTCGCGCTATGGGAGCGCAGGGCCCGAGCACTGAGGAAAATGCTGCTGGCGTTCGATCAAGCCCGTGAGCATATATTTTCTCTTGTTATTTTCGTGTCGTTTTCCCTTTATTTATGTAACGCCTAGGCTTACGTGCTCGTACGAGTAACTCTGTTATTCTACACGTTCGTGTCCCCGGACGTTTAAGTTTCCTTTCCTTTTTCCCTCTTTTTTTTTTTTAGGGGAAAGGCTCGTTATCAGCCGAATCGTTCTTATCGGCTTTCTTTTATCTCCCTTTTTCTATTTTATGGCGCGCGTAGTCTATAGTCTTGAGTACTATATCGAAAGGGGGGAATATAACGAAAACTAGTTAAGTGCGCGGAGTAGCGAACTACACTCTCGTGTGTGTGTCGAAGTTTGCCGGGCGATAAATCGCGCGAAGGTACCTATATATAACCCCCTACCCCCTCTTGAAAACGTTACCCGAGCAACATCTGTTCCAGCCGATACAAGGCGAATGAAAAATTTACAGCGTCTGTAAACGCGAAGAAATCTCGTTGCGTTCTCGCGGAGCTGGAAATAGCCGAAAAGCAAGACATACGCAATTAGCACAATACGGCCCATTGTTTTAAGCCTATGTAGCTAATGTAATTTTCTGTCCACAGGCCCACCGGATGCCCCACTGCTGGTAACGATCGACGTCACCGGGACGACAGCTGTAACGGCGCGCTTCCAAGAATCCGAGGCTCTCGACTCTCCGGTATGCACGAAATTCAAGATCCAATGGAGCCTGCGCGACGACTTCGGCCCCGTATGCGGAGAACGCGAGATACTCGACGTCAAGCAGCGCGAGTGCAGGATCGAGGGACTCGTTCAGGGACACAAGTATTACTTCCGCGCGGCTGCGGGTAATCTCAAGGGTTACAGCAGGTTCAGGTCGACCAGTCCGAGTAATCTCACACCGAGTAGTAAGTGTAGTGATGATTGAATTGCGTGTGGTTTGATGAGTGTGCGTTATACGTTTGATGTTTGATTATTTCAGGCTGGCGAGATATCGACGGCAGAGTGGCGCGTTTTGCCGGGAGGCTCGAGCAGCTTGACAACTTGTTTACGGACGTACGAGGCCCGGAGTATAGTTTGGAGACGCCCGGCCTGGGTCGGCGTAGTCATAAGAAGAAGACGACGATAAAGCAGCTGTTCACGGCGACGAGCAAGTTCCAGAAGAATCTGCGTCGCGGCGTCTTCCTCAGCTGTCTGCTCTACCACGAGGACAAGGTCCTGGTGACGAACGAGGACTTTCTCCCGTGCATCGAGGTGGACGAGACCTATCCGAGCTGCATCTACAACGACTTTCACTGGCTGATGAAGGTCGCCTGTACCTGGGACGACGTCAAGTCCCTGAGACACGACATGGAAAAATGCCACAGTAGCTCGAGCAATCACTTCAGGATAAAGCTGCTGCAAGCGGCGACGCAAATGCAGGCTGCGTTGTGCGTGCAAGATCTTGGCCAGCTGTATCACAAGCCGATCAGGGACATACAGGGTACGCTGGTATTCTCGGCTGTGAACTACGTGCGCTCGCCGAAACTCGTGTCGGTGCTCAATAGCCGATGGCTACCGTTGGCCAAGGTCACCAAGAAAATCATCACTCACGAGGACAGCAATGTCGCCGATATACTCATGGCTAGTATACAGGATCAGATGACGTATCATCAAGTCAGTGGGATCAAGCTGTCAAGGGGATTATATCTTGGCTACTTGAAGATGCAGAGCAGCGTCGACTCCATCCAGGTTGTCGTGCCGGCAAAGTCGCCCAACGTACTGCCGCACTGCAAGATCCGGGATAATCCTCACGTGTCCGCGTAAGTACGGATTAAATACTCGCCACCGACTTTTCTTGCATAATCCCTGTATATGCTTTAGGCATTACGTTTCAAAGGGCGCACAGTGCGTTAGAGTGTTTGACTACTTAGGCACATACGTTCTTTTGAACTTAATTCTATTGTATTTTCTTGTTTGAATTCGGTATGAGAACCAACTGTACTTTACAAAGGCAGAATTATATCCTTTGAAGTCGGGCTGTTTGAGCAATTTTAAGTTAAGCCGTCTGTTTTTGTCATTTTCCAGCGAGGAATGGGAGTATCTAAAACGAATGGCACGACTGCAGGCGTTGAGCAGCGGCGACGAGGCCGAGGATGCAGACAAGGAGAACGCGTCCGGCGAGCTTGTACAGGGCAGCGAGCAGCAGAAGCAATTCATCGACGCGGTAGCCGGCACGGCGCGACGGCTTTTCAGCCATATGGAAATCAATCCGGATGATTCGCTGTTGCATCGGCTCTACGACGCCGAAGTGATCGATCTCACGCCGGAGGTCTCGTTCCTCGTTGCAGTGCCACCTCCGGAAACCGCCTGCTCCGTACCGGGTACCCGTGAGATCCTTCTTCAACGCGGCGATCTCCTCTCGTTGCCCATCCAAGTTTTCGAAATGGTACATCTCAGCACTTACCAGAAGGACGTGATCAATCGCTACTCGAGGCTCAGCTGCATACTTGAGCTCGATACCGCACAGGCTCAACACAGTCATCGTGAGGCTTTTAGCTCGTCTGAACTGACTCTTGCTAAAGACAAGCTTTCTCGGTTACAAGATCTACAGACGCAAATGAACAGCGTGTGGAAGGGTGCGAGGTGGCTCATTGACGTTATCACCTTCGCACGTGACCGAGGCACGAGCTCTCAAAGCGTGAGTATTTATATTTCAATCTCTGATTACTGATTTTAAATTCGTTCTCATCTAAATTTATGTTTTGCATGTGCATTACAGACTGCCGGGATCTGCATCAGGCACTTGCTCAACCTGGATCGCAACAAGAACAACAATAACAACGGCAGCTCGAGCAACGGTTTAAAACGAAGCCTGCTGCAATTACCTCCACGCGATCCGAAACTCGTAAAAGCGAGCCCCGGCCGTGGCAGTTGGCCAGGTCCAACGAGCGTAGCGAACTCAAACGGCTGCTCGCAAACGAACCTACTGAGCACGGAGTTCAGCAAAAGCGAGCAGCAGCTACCACGGGGCCCCTACCCTCGCAAGGGCAGCAACAGCTCGAATTGTTCGTCCGCTTCGGAGCCGTACAAGTCGTTGAGCAGTCAGGTGATGGCCGGTGGTAGCGGTGGCAACCTCTGTGCAACGGCTCTTCAGGCAAAGCTGCCACCCTCGCGCTCCGAGGATACTCTACTCATGGGCAAGTACAAACAGAGCCCGCGCACTAGGCCCGGGCAGACGATCGCGCCTGTCAGCTCAGCCTCGGCCTCGACTAGTCCTCTGCTCGGTGTTAAGAACATAGGCTCGTCCAGCGTAAACAGCACCTCGGAGAGCGTGCAATCACTCAGTAGCGATGACTACCCGCTTTCAAGGAGTCTACAGACCGTGGCAAGACAGCCACCGGTAAAGCTTGCCAAACCGACCGCCAGCGTTGCCGCTATTGCGGATAAACAATTGGCCGAGGACAAGGGAGATATGGCTCCGCCGACAGGACCGCCTCCGGGCATACTGCAGGTGAGATGCGTTGATTGAGAAATTTGTTGAATCGATCGATTATACAAGGGAAAGCTAATACAATCGTGTACTCTGATTTTCCAGGTATTTGCAGCATACGAGACCGGGCTGGCCTCGGGAACGAGTTTGAAGCTGCACGTGACAAGTAGAACGACGGCGCGTGAGGTTGTGGATCTGGTGGTGAAGCAACTGAATATGGCGGTGCTATTGAAGGGCCTGGAAGGCCCGGTATACGCGCAAGAGGAACTTGGTAACTTTTGCCTGGTCGCGGTAATCGGGGCGCGCGAACGCTGTCTCCGCGACGATTTCAAGCCGCTGCAGCTACAGAATCCGTGGAAGAAGGGCCGGCTCTACGTGCGACAGAAGCACGACGTCCTCGCGGCCCTCGAGCACAGCAGCAAGCACACGGCCTACCTGTAGCGGGCGACGCCTCGGCGCCTTAATGGCTAAACGGCCGCGCGTCACGTAAAACGCCTATTAAGGTGTCTAACCGCATCGTAGCTTGTATTTATCACATATGACATAGACACACGATATTTTTCGAGGATGTTAGATAGTTTGTTGAGCGGTTTTAAGCGATTATTATTATTATTATTATTACTATGTAAGAAAGAGAGGGAGAGAAAGAGAGAGAGATTTTAATTATTAACGATACTCAGATGAATATTACGGACTGTCAAAGTATATTCCGATAAGAGTGAAAACAAGGGACAAAGAGTATAATTGATCTCAATCGTGAGTTTCGTTATTATAAAGGGGGCGACTATGCTTGCCAGAAAGACGGGGGGGGGGATATACCGTGTCCGAGCCTCACTCAATATTCACGAAATTAAAATCCAAGCAGACAGTCAATTGCAAAGTCCTCGCTAGAGCCGCATATCGTGACAAATTATGCGAAAAAAACCCGTTTCGGCTAGCGGGAGGGTGAGGGGCGCGTGTGTTTTTAAAACCGTTAGATTGACCGTTAGTACGCACTTTGATCTCCGTGTTTTTAAAAAGCAAAAAAAACCAAGACTCAATATTTAACATAAAAAAAAAGAATTAAATAAGAAAAAAAAAACGAGAAAGTTGGCATATAAATTATTTCGGTCTCCTTCGACGCGCGACGGAACTGAGAGGGAGGTCGATAACCGTGACACCAAGTAACTATTAAGCAATCCGCAGATTAAAAAGTAAAATAAAAAAAAGAGGAGGCAGCCTACGAACGACCGTCCCTTGATGAATCAAGGTACGCTCGTTCGCGGCACAGCCCCTTGGCCGTCGCGTACACAAAATACGCGTGTGTCCTCGGTTAAAATAAACAGGCTCCGGGTTTTCACGCAGGCGTTTTCGATGTTTTGAGCGACACAACGAAAGCACCAAGTCCGATGTTGATGAAGCGTCGAGCGCGTCGTTACGATCCCGCGGAAGAAACGACCGAGAGAGAGAGAGACACTACTGATAATCTTTTCAAGCGACCGCATTGTACATCCTTGTTCTTCCTTTGCAGGTTTAATTTTTCAATGAATTAAGCCAACTGTTCCGTTTTGTTTCTCAAATAACCAAAGGGACCACTCAAACGCGAAATCGTTATCAGCTACGTTGATTAAAAAAAGAAGCTATACGCATGTGTGTCAATCTCTCGATTTTCTTCTTCGCGATCGAAGACGGCCGAGGTGCTACGCATCTTCCCCGGACCTCACTCCGTGCAACTTTAACCGCGCGCCGAAAGGGCCTTTTATTTTTTTAAAACAATCGACCGGAGGGCGCAGACACCCCATGCACACGCTACAGACAAAACACACATAACACACACGCACACGTGTCCTTTATATTATTCGTTTCGCGGGCGATTCGCCAACGTTTTTTAGTGCAATTATTTTCACGGACTTGAACGTTGCTGGCGATTACATTTAATATCGTGGAGGGACTATTTTTTTAAAATGCTCGTTGACGATTCTGAAAGTATTTTTGTTGAGCGGCCACGCCGTTATATTAAAACCGAGTCTCACACCGATTCCGGCCAAACAGTGAAAGAAGCAAAAAAAAATGAAGAGAAAATTATAAGAAAAAAAAATTAAGTAAATGGAAGGTAGCTTCCATTATAATTAGATATCTATATATATAGCCAGTTGACAGGAGTGTCGTATTAGATTTCGTGTCCTCCCGAGAGTTGAATCAAGATTATTACGAGACGGGAGGAGGAGCTATGAGTATACAGACGGAGGAGGGGGGGGGGTAAAAGAGCTGGCGTCGCAGGCCGCGGCGCGGCAATGACGAGCGCGGCGTTATACACTAGCATTTTTTTCTGAGTGTTAATCGATGTTTGAATGTAAAATATTTGCGTAGCCTATAAGTGTTATTAAAAGGAGGTGAAGAGATCGCCTGCAAGAGTATGTTGGCTGTGCAATCTGCCGATGAGGGGAGTACGAGATAGCGCGTGCGTGACTGTTTGCGAGAATAGAGCTAAGGTGAAATAAAAAAAAAATTGCCAGACGTCCAGATACTATATATATATTAATTGATAAATATATATATATAAATATAAATTTTAACGATGCGAGCTTCTAGAGGGATCTGCGTCAGAGTCCTTTTTTGTATTATAACTAGATAGATATATTGTATGATAACGATAAAAGGAGATTAATTATGGGATTTCATTGTTCGTTTTTCTTTTCTTTTTCTTACACCCCGTTATCATTTGTAACCGGAGAACAGTATAAGGGAGAGTGAGAGAGAAAAGGAAATTTCGGATCCTCGACTGTGGTTATGGCGCTGGAGCATAACGAAAAAAAAAACAATTGTGCATAAGGGAGATTCGTCGCGCGAGACGAATTTCTATTACTGCGGATTTGTACCAATATACGAGCGCAACGGTATTATACTAAAAGAAAGAAAGAAAAAAAAATGTAAAAACACAATCACGCAGAGACACACGCAGCGGCTCGCTTTTCGCGTGCCAATATACGCACACACGAATACACGTGTAACACAATACAGACTTGTAAAACGTACACTTACACACACAAAGACACACACGATAACACAGAGATGAGAGGAGAGAGCGGCTGTTGCGTCTGCGCGTCATCGCAGATAATCCTCGATAGACCTAATTAAAAAGGTAATAAAAATAAAAAAAAAAACTAAAAGTAAAACATAAAAATAGCGAATTCGATGTTTACGCGGCCTGAGAATCCCGCGGGGGAGGGATGGCCGTGTGTGTGCTACGTGGCTCTTCTTTATAAACACGCCTCGCACACGTCCCGATATTCTCTCCTTCGCTCTCGGGTGAATATGAGACGCTCGTTGTCCTGATGTGTACGTGAAATAACAAATGAAAAAAAAAATCTTAAAAAAAAAGCCATGAAAAATAAAGGAACCAAAAAAAAAATCATTCAAAAAAAATCAAATACTGTGTTGTGTGTGTATTATGAATTTGACCAAGCAAACACAAAAAAGCGATCTCGTTGTTCGCATCCTATTATCCATGTAAACTGGATCGAGAGAGAGAGAGGAGGGCTGTAAGAGGATAAGAGGCGCGAACGCTCGCGCATAAAAAAAAAAAATCCGGGCAGAGTGCGCGAGGCCGGTGAGTGACCCGAGAGAGGCCCGTAGCGGCCCCCGACTGACCCCGTTCGCGCGGGGGCCTCCGCGTCCTCCTCCTACTTTTCTCTCTCTCTCTCTCTCGCTCCATCGCGGCCATTGTCCGCTACTCTCTCGCGCTCGTGGGAATAACAAGCGCGCGGCCCTGGTGGAAAGGAGCGAGAGAAAAAAAAAGGAAGGAGAGAGAAAAAATAACCAGAGCGCGGTACCGTTTTTATATACCTATACCTATATATATATATATTTGCGAGCGTACGCGCTCAAGGATTCATGCCCTTCTTCTCTTTCTCTCTCTTGCACTTGGTTCTTTTTTCTTGCATCGCAATTTTTCGATTCGTCCGTGCGTTCTCTTTACACTCCAAACTCCCTTCTCTCCTCTTCCTCACCCTCGATGGTTGTAAAGTTCAACCGAGTGTTTTTTTTAATTTCCCTTTGGCTATCGGCGTTTGCAATCTGATATAGTCATAGCATAAAAGAAAAAAAGAATAATTTATTTCCATATATACCAATCCGCGTGATTGATATTTTCATTCAATCAAAATATATATATACAACATTGAAGTATAATAAAAAGCAAAAAACCGCCGATCCAATCAAAACCCATCCGCACCATTCATCTGCCGATCACGCGTCAAAAACGTAAATTAAAAACAAAAAAAAAAACGAAAATATCGCAAATTGTCGCAAAAGAGAAGGCGGCGCGCTCCGTCGCCGCGCGCGGCGTATACAAGAAAATCGGGTTCAGTCGGCCGGTCCGCTCGGCCAGAGTCGGCCGAGTACGGTCCCCCCGTGCACATATCGGCCTCCCCTTTCCGCGCGGCGTTAACAGGCCGCCGCTAATTAACCCAGATTTTCCCGGATTTATGGTGAACGGACCGCGAGCGAAAGAGCGTTCTCGGGCACCGGGGGGAGGGAGGTGGCGGCCAACAGAGAGAGAGAGCAGCTCTCGGGTACAGGCCCCCCTTCGAACGCGTCGCGCACTCGGGCTCCGACGAGCCGCACCTCCGCACCATACCGATGTATAGAACCGACCATAGAGAGGTCTATCGTTAAAATTTCGCCTTTTTTCGTTCGCGCGGAGAATACGATCTATAAATTTTGCAGCGAGATCTGTATACTGTTACAACCGATATTACAGGCTCCTTTATACCCTCCCGCGCCTGTGACTTTACATATACCGTACATTCGCGCATCTGGCCTTTGTGTGTTGGCGACGAAAGTGTGCCGCAGCAAGATTTTCACGGACGCGCGCCGCCGAGATATAGCCGACTGCTGCTGCAGCGACCTATACACCATCGCACGGGGTAAGTCTGCCAAACGTCGCTCCCCTTTCCTGTTTCCTCTATTCATCGGAAAAGTCGTTAACTCCCTTTTAAAAAAAAAGCAGAGCAAACAAGAAAATCAAAGCTCGTTTAAAAAGATCCAACCATCGCTCGCACGTTCGTTAAACATATCGGCTTTGAAACCAACGTAAAATCACGTACAGGCTTACCCTAGCGCTTGTAATTGCCAAAGCGTATTATTTCAACGACATATACACCGAAGAAAAACGAAACACCTACGTACACAGTCACAGAGATACCGCGAGCACCGGGCAATTTAATCTCGCGGACGCGCCGGCCGGGGATCGATTATGTCGCGCAGAGCGCGAAATTAGCTAAAGCGACGAGACGCACTCTCGCTCCTCCTTCCTCATGTTAATTCATTAGGTAATTAAGCCCCTTCCCTTTTCCATCAGCAGTTTTAATACATACACACGTATATAAATCGATTTTAGTCGCTAATGTCATCAACAGCTTTTCGTTTGATCCCCGTGTACATACATCTGTGTCTGTCTGCAGCCAGTGCATATACAGGAGCTCTTGATTGCCCTGATAATTGCGCGACCCTTTTCTTTTTAGATTTTTCGCGAGAGAGACTTTTTTTACCTCGAGTGCGGGGAGAGCGGCGAGAGGCGCGTATCTTAATTGGATCTTGCGAAAAAATCCTCGCGCGTGGGAAAAAAAGGGGGGCGCGCTTGCGCAAGCCTAGACGAGAGCGACTGGATTAGGGTGTTCGACTTGTCTCTGTTGGTTTTTTTTTTTCGAGAAAATTGCCGCGTTGATTTTGGGAGTTTTCGATCGGTATAATGATTGTACAAAGTGTTAAAAGCAAAGGTGTAATTACATAGAGGAGAGGGGTAAAGAAAAATATATAAGCTTGCCATTATCAATAATTGAAAACGAAGAGAATTTTTTTTCTTTGTTTAAAGAAGAATAATAAGAAAAAAAAACCGAGGCATATAATCGTGAAGTGGGGCTTGATTAAGCGGCTCTCCTATTGTTTGCGCTTAGGGGGGGTATCGTTAGACGAATAGGAAGGAAGGAAAAGTCAAGAGACGAAGCGAGAGAGCAATCGATAAGACTGTCACGCAAGAGTACGTCGAAAAAGAAGGAGAACAAAACGAAGTAGCAAAGAAAGCTCTATATATATATATATATATATATACGCATAGCTTTATCGGATATCCCGATAAAGCACACGCTTCCGAATAAACATTTAGCGCTGCTGATTTAGCTGGAAAATAACAAGCCGGCTATCGTGCGCGGGGCTATATAATGGCCGGCTCTCGTGATGTCTGCGTTATAAATGTCGCTTTACTCGAGAGAGGATAATTGACCCGATCGCGCCCGGCTCTGGGCAATCTAGATTCGGCGATCGGAAAACAATAATCCCGGCGCTTTATTATTTCGTCGATGCAGGTACTCGTTATAAACTGCAACGCGAATATTAAAAATAAAATAAAAAAAGAGAAATATTCAATCCGTACGATTCCAGGATTATCACGCTCCTATGTAATTCCCCTATTTCCCCAGAAACTCGCATGAAACACTAAAAGAAATACTCTAATACCCATATACCTCCCGATCAACAGATATGACCGTATCATCCAGGCCATAGCCTCTGAACCCTCTCCCATAGTACAGCCTCCGATCAAACCTCCTACAGCCAGAACACAATGTCGGAGGGCTGTACAAGCTGCCGGGGTGCGAGCTACGGTGCCGGTCTCCAGCTCTCAGCCTCGTCCACCTCCCCGACGTCAAGCAGCCCAGGATGCGGGAGCGGCGGTACCGGCTGCCCGGCCACCTCGGCCGTCGGCTCGGCCTCATCAAGCTCCGCGAGCGGCTGCTGCGCGGCGAAGCAGCGCCGTGTCCAAGTGCGCGCGAAGGTGCTCTACGGCACGGGCAAGGCCATTGCCAGTCTCCAGGCCCAGGAGAAGGCCGCCAGGCGCTAGGAGTGCTCGATAGGCGAGTATATCGCTCTATCTCTCCCCCTCTATACCTTATGCGCTCGTTATACACGGGATGCGCGCGGGTATGTAATTATGGGGAAAGAGAGAGAGAGAGAGAGAGGATGAGGTAGTGACGTAGCCGATCTTCCAACCGGTTTTCTCCCTCTCGGCGTTTACCGAGCGCGTAAATCATCCCGTGTACGTGGATATACACACACATATACGTGTGTATTCGATTATTTATGCATACGAAATCGTCTTTAGATTACACGTATACACACACAGACGGAAAGACGAGAGCGCGTGGGAGATACGATCGACGCGCGGATTTTTTTTTTCGGGTCGACGACACTTGTGTACATATACTTAAACGAAGGGGGAGTCCCCCGCCGCTCCGAAAAGAGAGGAACGCGGCCTGAGAAGAGCAGCAGCAGTAGTAGTCGTCGTAACCGTAAAACCAAGAAGAGCCTCGGAGGAGGAGAGAACGGGGAAGAATAAAAAAAAAGGAGGAGAGAAGAGGCGCTTCTCCCCCCGGTTAAGACGGCCAAGCACGCCGAGCGACGCTTTAGTTGAGGATAAACCGGCCGGCCTCCAGTCCGCCTAGCCCACGCGATATACTCGCTCCAGATTTGTAACCGCGCGAGAGAGAGAGTTTCTTTCCTTCTCTTTTCTCGGCTACGCGTAACCAAAGACGAGACCCCCTTTTTCGCCACCTCTCTCCCTCTCTCTCTGTCGTTTTATCTCGAGCCTGCATTACGACGACCGATGAGGATTCTGACATGATTCTCCGACCACATCCGCTGTAAGTTGCGACTTTTTATCTTCCACCCCTCTATTCTATACTTTTACAAATCTAGCTCATACCGATTTTCTAATAAAAAAAAAACACAACCCATTGTCTGTCACACAGATCGGTCGTAGTCCTAGTCGCTGCATTAACCGCGGCCGAGCTATCCCCAAGCACCGAGCCGTTAATCGCCCCAGGTACCAGCGACAATGACGACAGCTCCGATCGTCCTCTACCGGTCAAGCCGATGCTCAAGGTATCGCGCAACGGCGGCATCGAGAACAATCTCTCGGGAATCGGGGAGGCGCGTCGCGGTGCCTCGGGCGTTGGACAGACCGTCGCCGAGCCGCGCGAGGAGGACGTGATCGAGGCCGCTGATTTCGGTCTGCAGGCGATGCACGAGCTCTATCACGTGAAGGAGCCGCAGCTTTACAAGATGGGTCGGTGTCTTATTTTTTCCAATAAATCTCTCTTCCCCTTGCATAAACATAACGGATTTCTTTCTTTGTGTACAGGCCTGTATCTGAGCCACAACAATCCGGCCCGCTTCGTCGCGGCTTTTAACGATCAGACCGAGGAGGCGAAGCAGCTGGCGAAGTACGGCTACGCCGCGCTGGAGGCGGCCACGCGATTCCGCAGCAAGTACGCTCTCAACTATTCCCTCCTCCTCTTTCCCCTCAGCGATTAGCCTCGGGCGCTTAGTAACCGATCTTGCCAACCGGTCTGCACACAGATTTCCACCGGATATGCTGCGCCAAGCGGCGGCGAGCCAGCGCACCGATCGCAGTCCCCTGCGCCAGCAGTGCCCGAAGAAAGGCATCCCGCAGTGTCCACCTGCCAGTCTCCGCTACCGCACCACCGACGGCAGCTGTAACAATCTCAAGGAGCTCTGGTGGGGATCGGCAATGTCGCCGATGCAGAGGTGCGTATGCGTGTAACGCTCGTTTGACTTACTTTGTTTATTAAAATAATAATGTTTATTGTTGATTTGAAGGTTCTTACCGGCGTACTACGACGACGGTATTCAAGCGGTGAGGAAATCGGTAACGGGCGGGGAATTGCCGAGCGCCAGGAGTATCAGCGGTCACATCCACGAAGATCGCGATGCACCTCTCGCCTCCGTCACTCACATGCTCATGCAGTGGGGACAGTTCGTCGATCACGATGTCACCGGTAAGACTTGGCACTAACATTGATAAAAAAAAGAGAAAAATCGGTATGACCTTCGGATTATTTTCAGCGACTGGCCAAAGCAAGGCGTTCAACGGCTCGGTGCCCCAGTGCTGTCTACGCGGTGGCGAGGGATTCCAGCCGCCCGAGTTCCTGGTAAGAATACGCTCCTCTTTGTATCCAAGCCCAAAACTACCGATTAAGTATAATCAGTAAACCATGACCATTCCAGCATCCAGAATGCCTACCGATCGCCGTACCAGCGGGCGATCGTCGCCTAGGTCCTCTAGGGGTTCGCTGCATGGAGTTCGTGCGCAGCGGGCCCGTACCGCGCGAAGACTGCGAATTCGGCTCGCGCGAGCAGCTGTCCCAGGTAACCAGCTTCATCGACGCCTCGACCGTCTACAGCAGCAGCGCACGCCAGGGCGACAGCTTGCGAATCTTCCGTGCCGGGCTGATGCGCTACGGCAAGCTGCAGTCGCGCAGGCCGCTGTTGCCGCGCGAGGACGATACCGATCTCTGCAGGCGTGGATCGCTGTCGACGACTTGTTTCAAGGCCGGGGACATAAGGCTGAGCGAGCAGCCGGCGCTTATATCGCTGCACGTGGTGTTCTTGAGGCTGCACAACAGGTTGGCTACGCAGATGGCGGCGCTTAATCAGCACTGGGGCGACGAGAAGATATTCCAGGAGACGAGGAAGATCGTTGGCGCTCTTGTGCAGCATATCACTTACAGAGAGTTCTTACCGATCGTTTTGGGTAAGTTTCAAAAGGTAAAGAGGTAAGGTTTGGATTTCAATTGTGGATATTCGAATGGTTCAGGGCACGAGGTGATGAAGCTCTTCGACATCGAGCTCCTTCGCAAGGGGTACTTCGAGGGTTACGACGAGACGATCAATCCGAGCATCGCCAACGAATTCTCCAGCGCTGCTTACCGATTTGGCCACTCGCTGGTGCAGCCGAGCTTCGTGCGCTTTGACAGCAATCACCATCCGATCTTCAACAGTGAGTCTATTTTCAAAAGAAAATTCCTTCCTCGCTTGGATAAAAAATCAATAAACGTATTTGTTTCCAGACGTCTCGATACACGAGGAGTTCATGAACCCCGTGAATCTGGAGAGCGCAGGATCGGTAGACCGTATTCTGCTGGGCCTGGTGAACCAGCCGGCGCAGAAGCGCGACGAGTTCATCTCGGAAGAGCTAACCAGCCACCTGTTCCAAGCGCCTGGCTTTCCGTTCGGCATGGACCTCGCCTCTCTAAACATCCAACGGGGCCGGGACCACGGTATAGCACCATTCGCAGAGTGGCGCGAGCCATGCGGCTTGAGCCCCGTACGCAACTGGGCCGATCTCGAGCGGCTGATGTCGCCGGATACGGTGCGCAAGTTCCGCGAGCTTTACGCCGCTGTCGAGGACGTCGATCTGTTTTCGGCTGGTCTGGCTGAAAAACCGGTGGTTGGGGGTCTGGTTGGACCTACGCTGGCCTGCATCATAGCCCAGCAGTTCCGTAATCTACGCAAGGGCGATCGGTTCTGGTACGAGAACCCGTTCTTGGAGAACGGCTTTACGCCGGCTCAGCTGCAGCAGATCAGGCGAGTGTCCCTTGCTCAGATTCTCTGCAGAACCATGGACGGCATCGATAGTATTCAGCCGTTCGTCATGCTCGCTCATGACAACCTGAGGAATCAACGGCTACCGTGTACCGATCCGATTCTCAGTCCGATCGATCTTCAACCGTGGATCGAGAGACCGAGAAAACGTTCGGTGGACGAGGCAGAGGAGGACGAGGAGGTGGAGTCGCAAACGGTAACAGATACAGAGGCTAGAGCGGCGCCGACGAAGAAGCGACCGAATCAACGCACACCCCAGCGACCGGCTAAACCGAGTAAAACAAAGATCAACCAGCACAATAGGATTACGGTGAAGCGACCGCTTGGACCACACGAGAATCTGACGATCATCGTGAACAACCACGCGGTCAGCGCGCCGGTAATCGTCAGTGATTCGATCTACGGCTCGAACGTCCTGATCAATCAGTTCCCGGGCTCCAATCGACCATCCAGTCAACCATCCGATCAAGCCCAGCAGCAGAGCCCGTACTATCCGCATAACTACCAGGATCCGAACAATCCAAACCCGCCGAGTTACGGTCTCAGTCCCAAGCCGATGAACAACTACTTCCCGAGCAACGAGTTCTTCGCCTACAGCGGCACGGATTATCCCCGACCATCTCCCGGACCGTCCGACTACATTCAGAATCAGCAGTATTCGTACTTCACAACCAAGCGACCCCCGCAAACCTGGCCACCCGAGCAAGGATTCACCAATGAAAACCAGCAGTCGGGATATTTTACCACCAGAAGACCACGACCGACTACGACAACGACGACGAGACGACCATACCCGGATTATGGAGAACAGGATAATAACAACTACTCGCCAACGTCGGATGGTTCGTTTAATCAGAGGCCAACACCACAAGTCGGTTATGCTTCGCAGCAGGTTGAGACTCAAGACCCTTACGCCAATTTCGAGCCGAACACGTCCGATCGCGACGAGTACAATCCTAATCCAAGTTACGGTGCGAGGCCGACCAAGAAGCCGAAGAATCCGTACCAGAGCATGTCGAATCGTCGGTATCCGGAGCAGAGGCCGCAGTATAGTACGGGAGGCCAGAAGGAGCACAAGACGAAAGCACCGAGCAAGAGGCCGGCTACAGCACGACCTACACTGAGCACTGGATACCATTCCAAGCCGACCGTAAGCAAAAGGCCTTCGGAGCGTCCGAGTAACGCGGGCGTAGCTGGTAACGAGCCGAAAAAGGATGGACAGGTTCTGCACACTCATACGACTATATCGGATGTGCAGTATATTGAGAAGCCACAAAGGCAGGAAGTCACGAAGGTCGAGTCGGAACTTCCAAAACCACTGTTTCAGAATCGAGAATCCGTGGATGGTGTGTTGAAGACAGTTGAGAAAACTAATGCTTCCATTGACGGCTCGACTGCGAGGAATGATTACTCGGAGACTGTGGACGATGAGACTAATGCGAGGGTTATTAAGGAAGAGTCGAAATTCACTACGGTCGTTAGTGTTACTGGAGAGGAGGATACGGCGGATAGTACTGAGAATATTTTGGTGAAGACGATTACCGATAGGTGAGCATTTTATTCAATGGTTTTTTGGATAGCTTGGAGTTCTTGCTGTAATTTAAGGTGATTTCATTTTTCAGGCTTATCGACGAAACACCGAGACAGCCGCAAATCGAGCCGCTGGAAATGACGATTGAGGATGAGGCTTCGAGCGCCGGTAATAGCTACGAATTACCGAGACCTATACGAATGAAGCACGGGAGCTGATTATATTTATTATTGTTGATATTACATAGTTGTATTAGCGCGAAATGACTGTACTTTTTTTTAATGTCTTATTTATTCAGTATCATTAAATTTTTTTTTAAATAGTTGTATACGTTAGAGTGTAAGGGTCGATTTCGTGTCGAGGTACAAGTGATAGTTTTTAATTATCTATTTATGGTATCTAATAAAACATTTGTAAGTTATCAATAAGTTGTATCTCAAGTATCCGATGCAGATAATGAATAGATAAAAAAATAAAATGCAGCGCACTAAACAAAATAACAAAAGGCAAGATAAACAAAAACAGCAGTATAAATTTATTTGTTTACTCTTAAATTTCACGCTCTCCAATGATACACGTAATAGTAAAAATATAAAAAAATAAAATAAAATTACTATTTGCTATTGATAATCATACTTATAAATTCTTCTGTGAAATGTAAGATAACATTTTTTTCTCAGACACTAACACTTTGATATGTCGTTCTACTGTTTGCAATTTTTGTAAAAACGTTTTTTACTAATACCTCTCATGTCTGCCAGGCATATAACCAGAATGTTGTCGGCCCAATGGATTCCTAAAAGGCGAGACTTCAAATATTAATGCCAACAAACTCTCAATTGTGTATAAAATTACATCAACCAAAATTATTTACATATTCGCCGAAGACGAAGAGTAGGCATGAAAGCGTCGTTGCGCAGTGTTGAGTTTAATCGAAAAGATAATCGCCGGAATGAAGAATATCAAACACCATCCTATACTAAACCAGAATGCGTTCTACAAAGAAAAGAAAAACATGAACACTTATATTCGCATCAGTAATAATTGCAATCGACAATTAAAGAGAATAACACTTACGTAAGGATTTAGAATCTTATCGCAGGTGGACACGAGCGTTGCTTTGAAGACGTTCGACAGCGGTTTACATTTGGCCATTTCGTTCATAATTCTATTGTGAGCGTGATCAACGTAACCGGTTATCAAACTCACCAGGGAAGTAGTAAAATCGGTAGCAATCTACGTAATAAAAACCTCGTTAAATTAAAAATCCCTCGATATCCCTACACCCACACTTTTCCCCAAACTTACTGTTTTAACAAGCTCAGACCCTTTACCGTTAACCGTCGTTTGAGCATCTTCCGCTTTCTTAATCATATCGTCTATCGCCTCCTTCATAGACGTGTGATTGAATTTTATATGATTCTCCAGTTCACCAGCTGTGGTTGCCAGCTGGCTAACCGAAATCTTCATCGGCTCGATGTAGGTCGTCTGGCAGTTATTCAGCTCCTCGGCGTTCTTCGTCAACGCTTCTTTTACGTCCGCGGGTAAGCCTTCAACGCCAGCAAAGCCATTGAGCTGACTTGCCAGCTGGCCAAGATCGACACCGGTAATCTGTTGGGCGAGAAGTTCGGTGTACAGGCTAAAGTCGATGCTACCGATGCCGCTGTCGACCAACTTGTACAGCTCCTTCTTCATAACGTCGTCGATGAACACGTAGTCTTTGCCGATTTTTATCTCGTCAACGATCTCCTGCATCGTTTGCTTGATGTCGAATTTCTCGATCAATTTGTCCCATGATTCGGCGTCGATCACCTTGTCGAGACTCAGTGCCTGGGTAATGGGCTTGTTCGCCTCGCAAGCTCTGTAAACAATCAATTTTGTTTTTATAACGACTCGAGCTATCGAAATATTCGGAAACTCACTCGATGATCTCTTCCAATTTTATTTGTGGAAACTCGAAGCCCAGCGAGTTGTCCTTGATCTCTAGTATTTGGTTGAAAACACCGATTATACGGTTGTCCCTCGGCCTCTCGAGCGGCTCGCAAACCCAACGGTCGCTCAATACACCGGCAATCATCAAATACACATTGAATATAATCAGCAAAGTCGATACCAAGAAGATTACCCAGACTGCACTGAAAATTGATCAAACTCGTATTCATAAGAGGGCAAAGAAAAAATCGGTTGGATTTCATGGATTAGAACACTTACGCTGCGAGGAAGGTAGAACCGCCGATTTTGCTTATGCTACCAGCCTGCTTATCGCAGAGGCTGCAGATCAATCCGAGCAGTAGGCAAATTGCCACGACGGCGACGATAAAAGAAATAGCCACACTGGTGCCTAGCCTATGGATATATCCTTTTTTTTTTATCTTTCCCCGATTTATTTTCGGCAAAACTTACCTGTAAGGCGCATATTTATCGATCAACGAACTGGCATTGTGAAGCAGAGGCACGCAGGTATCGTCGACGAATCTGTTGATCGATTTGTCCGTTATATTCCTGGCGTTCGTTGTCGTTTTTTCCAGCCAAGCGGCTGATTTTTCGATATTGGTGGTCATTTTCGGTATCAATTCGTCCACCTTGTCCTGCACCAGCTTCTTTATACCCTCGAACTCTTTCTGGCCCTTTTGTACCTTTTCCACTATACCCGAGTTTATTAATTCCGTTATGGACGTGGAAGCTTGGTTTATCTCTTCGGTTGGCAGCTAAAAAACGATAAAATTCCTCTTTAAAATTCCCATACTCCTATCTAACATTTCACGTTCCATTATACTTCACCTTATCAAGTTCAGCAGCAACGCTTATTTCGTCCACTTTAATCTCCTCCTTGATCGGATCACACGGCTTTCCACACTGGTCGAAAGTAGTCTGCAAGTTGGTTCGAATCGAATTCAAGCCTACAACATCCGATGATTAATAAATAATCTGCTCGGTAATCTTAAGACAAAAAGCAGACTCACTGGTATCGAGCTTGGTAGCGTTGGCTTTGAGGTAACCGGTGTGCTCGTCGATGCTCTTGAGATCGGCTGTTATGTCATTGAGGCCGGTTACCACGTTGCTGAGGTCGGCCAACGCCACGGCATCCGACATCTCCCCCAGCTTGTCGATCACGAAAACTCCAGTCTTATTGAGCAGGTCCATCAACGAGTCCGATAATTCATGGAAGTTCTTGCCTAAAAGCGTATCCAGCTCGACTCTATAACATACAAAACCCACCATTATTAGTTTAAAAAACACAAAATAAAAATAAAATAAGGTTTCGCCTTACAAGACATTCTGGAAGTAAAGCTTGAGATCCTTGAGGATCGTCTCTAGGGACTCGGGTAGCTGGCGCGTTCCCTTATCGAGCTCGGCATTGCTGAGGGTGGACGTGAGGACGCCAATGATCAAGAACGCCCCGATGAAGAACACCAGGGTTCCATAGACGTTGCGACGACATCGCAGACTGTCAACGTCCCTGGGCTTGTCGATCGAGCTGCTACCATGGCAGCCAATGCCGCTGCAGCAGCAGAGGCAGAAACCGATTATCGGCACGATCAAGGCGATCAGCATGCATATTATGGAGACGGTCAATATGACGCCGTAGTGGCCCATTGTATTGTGGACCCATGTTACTTGGATTTCCCGATTCTCGTCCACGTAGACCGAACCTGAAAATTAAAGTAATAGTAAGTGCTGTTTTTTTTGTTTTATCAAATCAAGTTTCGGCATGGAGGAGCTGAGGGGGAAACTTAATCGGGCGGAATATGATTCATTGCGGCAAAAGCAAACGTCGGTTAATATTGGCAATGAAATCCGTGGAGATATTTGATAAAGCCTATACCCGATGAAAAGGGATCTTATCGCGATTCGTACTCGCTTTTTTTTTCTTTCTCGGTATTACTTTACAGTATGCATGAATCAAAATTGCGTGTCACAATATTGGGTGTATTTATTATAAAGCGCGAGACAATACGAAGCTTATCGTTTCTTATGAATTCACGAGATTATCGGTACGATCTAACGCCATCGACGTTTATTTTAAAATACGAGAAAATGTTACAGATAAAAAAAATTATGAGTCAGACTCAGGTTTATAATAAACGATGACCTTATCGGTTACACCCTGCGATCGATTATAAAATCGGAGAAAAGAAAAAATCCAAAAAAAAAAAAAACAAATCCCCTCACCTTCGGGCAGAGCCTGCCTAGGCGCCATTAAATCGATATAAGCATCGGTCAGCCGGTACAGCCATTGCAGGTACCAAGCCACTTGGAATTTACTGTCCGCGTGATAATCCGCCTGGTTGACGCTCGGATTGGAGTAGTTGACCGGCGGCAAATCGCCAATAACCGAGTCTGCCTCGAATTCCGCTCGAACGGCCTGACAGCCGATCGCCACGAGCAGCAGGGCCATAGGCCCAAAACGAAACCCCATTGTTCTTTTTAAATTTCGAATAGCGACTTGTACTTATATTGCACACACGCGTTGTCACCGTTCCGCGCGTGAATGTAAACTGCTCGTTTAATCGTACACCGAGCGTAATCGGAATGATAACGCCCCGGTGTTCTCTCTCTTTTTCTGCATTTCGTCATAGTACGTGGAGGAGAGAGAGATAGCGCCGGGAGATAGGCATCGGTGCTTGATTATCCGCAGCCCTGATTAGGACTATAGTTGCCTGATTGTTCGGCATCGATTGAAAAGCGTAATTAAAAAGCCGATGGGTTTTGAATGTGCCGGGAATGGAGGGGCCGGTCGGTAACGGAAGACTACTACTCGGCCGATCGAGTCTCCCTGGAATCGTGTATTTTAATTTTCCAGGTGAGAAAAAGAATCGTTATCTTAATCCATCCTGCGTGCTCATTTGCCTATGTAGGTGTGTTGAAGAAAGTCGGAACCGAGAGTTTGCGCGAGCCGTAAAGCTACGATAAGAATGACAAAAAAAAAGGGAAAATGTCGGAGCGACCGTTATTTCGCGATGCAGGCATGCAGGTGCATTGCACCTGTGCCGCGAGAGCCATCGTGTGTCATAAATTTGGAATATTTATCGCTCCGTTAGTTAAATCTTGAAATTGCTTTTTTATGCGGTACTAATAATAAAAAGCTCGATGCTGCTCAAACTTTTCTATCAACGGTCGTTCGATCGAATAAACATTCGAAAATTTCAAACCCTCTAGTTTGAATCCTCTGTGCCAATTCTTCGTATAAATAACAAACAATCCAATCACAAACATTACCTTTTTTTAATCTGTCAGACTTGCAGATAAGCGTTTAAAAAACTTCTCCTGCCGAGGTGCCTTACTGACCCACGGTCGGCCAAATATTAAAAACGTCGCCTCCATATCTACCTTCCAGTCCTCCAGACGGAGCTGCGGGGAGCGCATTTGACCCGCAGGAAAGCGGTCGCCGACGACGATCAACAACCAGCAGAGCCCAACGCACTGGTAGACGCCGAGAGGGGGATCGAAAGGGAAGAAACGAGAGTGGGGGGGAGGTCGCGTCGTTGCTCGCGCGTTGCCGAGGAGGCGGCGGTGGCAGCAGCGTTGCGTCGGGCTCCCAAGCGCGCTGGATAGGCTAGTCGCTGGCGGGCCGCGTCCGAGATCGAGCGCGAGAGAGAGAGAGCTGCGTGCACAACGACAGCAGAGCACCAGCAGTCTCCCTTCTCCCCCTTACACCCGGAGAGAGAGAAAGAGAGACTCTCGCGTATATACAGTCCGTGTTTGTCTGTGAGTCGTTTGATCCATCGGGTGGTATATACAGTGTGCCGGTGACAACAGGAGCAGCGAAGGAGCTCGAGAGCACCCGCGGGGTTGTGGAGGAGTTGAGTCTCTCTGCTGCGAGGATGGTGGCAAGGGCCGCCGGCTCGCGTAGCGCGGGCTCGAGGCTGGCTCCGCTGCTGGCCGCCGTGCTGGGATGCCTCGTGGCCGGGCTCCTCGCCGAGGAGCTCGGCCAGCGTCAGCTCGAGCGCCGGCTTAACGAGACCATCGGCGCCCAGCCGATCAACTACACCGTCGTCAACGTGACCGGCGTCCAGTATCGGGCGTCCACCAGTTACAACCCCCGGGGCATGCGCCAGCTCTACAATCTCACCAACGCCTTCATCAACCTCGTCCAGGACAAGCAGGCCTATCCCGAGGGTAAGTCCCTCCTTCACTATCTCTCGCTCCCCTTTTATCTCCCCGAGTTCGTGCCTTTTTTTCTCGCGCTCCAGCTTCTTCCCCCTTTGCTCTTTCTCTCTCGCTCCTGTCTTCCCCCCCTCTACTCTCCCTTTCGGGGGCGGAGGAAGGGGGAGCCGTCGACTGGATGCGTCCCGTGTGTCTCTCTCTTTCGTGAGAGAAAGAGCCTCTCTCGGCGACGCGAAGAGAAAGGAACAAAGATGAAATTTCTCTCTCTCTATCTTTTTTCGGAGTATCGTCCACGCTGCCAACCTTCCCCTCTTTCTGCACGATAATCAACCCAAGAATTTCGCCAACGGATGAATCAGACCTCTCGGATCCTAGAGAAAAAAGAGAGAAAGCCTGATATTCCGCAAGGCATAGGAAAAAAAACGGAGTCTGCGTGCAGCAGCGGGTTGTTTCGAGGTCGCAGCAGCAGCAGTAGCAGTCGTCTGCACGTTCACTTGTCTCCGAGCGCGCGTACTAAACGCCGCTGCCTGCCGTTGAGAGAGAGAGGGAGAGAGAGACTGATCCAAAGAGCGAGCGCTGGGGGCTCCCTTTTCCCGTGTGTATTATACACGTCCTGTACACAGCAGCGCAGCAACGGCATCATAATATCCTGTAGCTATGGGCGCAGCAGCTGCGCGCGGAAAGGAGCGCCTCGAGAGTATATCTCCTCTCTTTCGTCTCTTCTATACCTCCTCGAAAAAAGCCCCAGAACGAACGTGTGTATACACCACACAGAAAGAGAGAAAGACAGGTCTCTCGTGCAAGAGTCAGCGGCCTCGCTAGAGAGAGAGAGAGCAGGCCTCACACCGTATGTGTGCCAATCGACCGGGTAGTGTCGAAGGCGGTCAGTCAGACGGCCCTAAGTGCATATCGCACCTCCTTCGCCGTGTAAAATCGCGCTTGGCTACGCGCGACGACCGTTCACCCGCGACGTTGAAACACCACCCGCGAAATTCCCGCGCCTTTGTCCGAACGTGCATAGCGGTATGCGCTTATGGATCGCCCTCCCCCTTTCTATATCTCTATCTCCTTGGTAAAATTTACATCTTCGGTACGAGGTCCTTTGTTTTGGCATACTTCGTGACGCGGGGTGGGGAGGGATAGAGTTTAACGTTCGCTGGGCGCAGGTACAACCACCTCCTCGCGCGGAGCATTGCTCCGAAAGGTACATAACGGTACAGAGCACTCGCTGATCCGCGAGAAAGATCTGCTCTCGGAGCAGGCCACTTCCGTTCTCCCCTGCTATGCTCACCCGGCACCTTCTCTCTTTATCTCTATCTGTCGTATGTACTCTCCCCCCCCAATAACAGTTGTACACTTTCGTTTTCCAGCGCTTGCGCAACAATTGACGCGTGTATATATAGGAATAACGTCCCAGTAATAGCGCCCGAAAACGCAGACTGGGTCTTCTGCTCGAGCTTTATAAAACCCAGCTGTTCTCTCTCACAACAGCCAGATTGGGCTATGGGCTCTCCTGTACCAAGCGCGCTGCTCCCAATTGCGAAACAATTCGGAGACTACTACGAGGTCATCTCTCTCTCTTTCTCTCCCTCGCTGTTGTTGCCCTCCCGTGGAAAAACGCTCGCACCTCCCCCGCGTCGATATTAGCCTGACCTCCCCTCTCTCGTCTCCCCTCTCCCTCTCTCTCTCCGCGGCAGCAAACGCGCGGGCCGCGCTACGGAAATTCAATAAGGTGAGCGCGCGCGGCAGGCAACGAGAGACTGACCGAGTTTTCGCAAGCGACGAATTCGAAAGCCAATTGCCAATCCTTTTTTTTCGCCTCTATACTTCCTATAAACTCCGGAGCACGCGCTTCTTCGCATTGTTTTGAAAAAAAAAAAATAATAAAACAATGACGTAGAGGGAAAAAATTCGAAAACAAGTGTAATACGAACGTTGTCGTTATGTCGCGCTGAGCTAATGACTTTGCGGAGCTCGATGATTATCGAGTTTAATGGGCTGTCCCCCCTCCCACCCCAGGTTCCTATGCACATCTTTCTTATCGGCCTGCTATACCCTCTCTCTCTCTCTCTCGTTTGACCCGGTGAATCGTTATTTTTATTGCGCACTGCTCTTTCTCTCTCGCTCCGAAACTAGCATGCATACGTATAAGAAACGCTAAAAGCGACACTGCGTGTTAGGTGAACATAAAAATAGCCTGTAGGGCACCTTGATTCTCTCTCCATTCCGTTCCGCATGATCGCGAATTTTAATCCGTGTATATTATTTATTTTTAAAATCGATCGCGCCACGTTTTCATTGATAATACATAGGCGAATTTCCGATCTAGACCGTGTGCCATCTCAATCGCAGCTACATGTCCGCCAGGTCCTTATAATCTCCGCGTATTTCAAGAGAAACCGAGAGAGAAAGATAGCCAATCGCATCCTGCAAGAGTATAGTCGGAAGTTGATTAACGAGGTCCTCTGGAATGGCGTTTCTTTTTCTCTCTCTTCTTTCGTTTGTTTGTTTTCTTTTCCTTCTCTCTTTTCTGGAGATAGACACGAACACATAGAAGCGCATGGCCTGACAATGGGGTGGAAAAAAGGCGCGCAGTGTGTCGCAGCACTGGCTTAGTAAGAGAGAGAGATAGAAAGGATAGAGGCCTTAATTGGCACTCTCTTTCTCTATCCTCACCGTATGGCGAACTTTTAATTGCAACTACAGGGCCACGCCAAGTTTTCAACGCTACAGCCGCGCGATATACTCGCGCACTGGCACACATACCGAGAGAGAGAGAGAGAAAAGAGTTTATATACTGTTTATCGGTCGAAGCGACCACGTGAGTTTAATCAGTTTCCATCGAGTGAGGTGGTTCCAAATGAGTTTTATACGGCTTACTCGCGAAAATGACAGCGGTAGCGCGGCCTTCGGCTAGCCTCTCTCTCTCTCTCTCTCTCTCTCTGACTTCTGTAATTGAATTTTGTTGATGGGTGCACCGAAATTCCTGAAGTTGTTCATTTACCCCGTGGATATGGAGTTTTACAGATGTATACATCTGCGCGAACTATCCTGTACACAGCTGTATAGGAGTTGCTTTCACTTTTCGGCCCTGGCCATTTCTCCAAAACGTAAACAGAGACTTTACTTTGGATAGAGAGAGAGAGGGGCAGGGTAGTAGCATCAAACGGATAGCAAGGATGGGCTCTTCCGCGTGTACATCCACAGCCGCGGGGGATGTTGTACATCCTCTCTTCCTTTCTCTCTGTGCACTTGGCGCGAGAAAGAAAAGAAACGAGAGACGCGACGGGGGTGGGTTACCGAGCTCAACAAAAAAAAAAGTATGGAGGGAAGTTCAGGCGAGTTGCCAACGGGAACAAAGGAGGATCAATGGGTGAGAGAAAGAAGAAGAAGAAGCGGAGCAAGCCGAAGACATGACGCTGCAGCGACGAGACACGTGCATCTCATGTCTAAAAGGACAGAGAGAGCTCCCTACACGTCAACTTCCTCTCGCTCTCAAGCCTATTGCGGCCTGGGGAAATTTTCGGAGCGCGTTAGTCATCGGCGGCGTTGAAATATTAATAGCGCGGCGAAAGGCCTGCTGCTGCAGCTGCGTGCGTCGTCGCTCTTTTTTAAGCGGACGCGCATGTGTGTGAGTTTTAACGCGTCGTGGGGGCTTAGAGAGAGAGAGAGAGAGAGGCAAGTGTACATAAGGCCGCTAATTCGGCCTAATCAGCGTCTGAAATTCAAGCGTCGTTTTGTGTACACACGGCTATTGTCTTGCTCGCGAGCAGACGCGCTTGCAACGAGGGAACGAGAGGAAAAAGAGTTTTAAGTATCAGGTGGCTCTCTTGGCTATTCGACGAATGTATTTTTATACGCGTGTTGTATAATATGGCAGTATCGGTTTTGTTTCCACCCTAGACTTATTTATTCGTAGAGGAATTGTTTCGGCCGATCTATAGAATGGCAAAGTCGAACAAGGGGGGCGGGGGGAGTTATTTAGCTTATATGGACGATAGATATATGGGAGAACAGTTTGTTTGGTAAATAGACACGAGGCGAGAACGATTTCACTCTCGTATAGCTCGTCCGTAAATGTTCAAGTCGTTCTCTGTATACAGCAAGCCCAAACGCGTCGATACAGGTACGGGGTGAGGAGGGGACAAACGGGTATTATACGTTCGGAAAGTACACCTGCAGGATGAGAGAGGTGGCTTTTAAAAAATTGACAACCGCACGCGCGGCCTGCGAACCTGCCACGGTGGAAAAGAGAGAAGAGAGCCCTTGAAAAGGAGAAGCCCGTTGTGTGTGTGTATGTATATATACGGAGGTGCTGCACTGGCTTCTTCTTCTTCTTCTCTCGCCATATCACGTCTTGCCAGCGTGCGAAGGCCGCTCTCCGCATAGTGCACGTTCTCCCGGGTATATAAAGCCTCGCTAGAGAGAAAGGGACGGGAAAAAAAGGGGGCCGACGACTTCCCGCGTGATTTTTCTCTCTCCCCCGCCGATGTACGCGTACTAGACGCGCTTGTAACGTTTTCCAAGTACCAACACCTGCTCTCTCTCCGAGTGTGTATCCCGAATAACTGCTTTTCTCTCTCGATTCCAAAAAAAAAAATCTGACTCACGCCGAGCGTAGAAAGAGGTCTAATTGCGCTAGGACGACTTTTGTTGGTTCGTCAAAACCGGGTATGTAGCATTCTAGAGGTCAAAGGCACCAGCGAGAGAGAGAGTTAAAAGACAACTTTACCTAGCTCTTTTGGGTTGAAGCTTAAACGGGTCTCGTTAGCTTTTCTCTCTATCGACTTTTTAAACGTACGACATCGATTGGTGCATCGCACGTATATGCCAAGAGAGAGAGGAAGGTAAAGAACCGGAGCCCCTTTCGGAATATCCTTGTCTAGCCGGGAAAGCCCCTCGAGAAATCGTGCCATTCTCTTTCTCTCTCTCTCTTTTTTTTCTTCCTGCCCTGCGGCACATAGAGAGAGAGGCTATATAGCGCGCACTTCTCGCCGGCGGCCAGTGCACAATGGAAGCTTCTTTTCGTGACCTGCTTTTGCCTGTCGTTAACACGACGAGAATTCGTCGGTTCTCCCTCCTCTCCTTAGGATAAAAAACGACGCGTAGAAGAGTCGCCAGATTGATCTTTTCTTCTTTTTTGCATAAAAAGCAGCCGAGTCGCGAGTGAGGGAATACTGGGATACGGATACACAGCAGGATAGAAGCGCTTGCGATATATAACAGGGGGTTGCGGCCGAAAAGGCGCGGGTCGCGCGCGTGTGCAGCCAGCCGCGGAGCTGATTCACTTCCGCTCTTGTACGCACTTACCTACACGCACAGGTATAGGCCCTCCATACGGGTACTGCCTGCGCGATCGCGATGTACACGAGGTTTTCAGACTCTCCGGCGAAAGAGGGGGAGGGGAGGAGGCGGGCTATCCGGGCGAGGGGGCTTTGTTCTTGCTCGGTTCCAGGCCGATGTATATATATGTGCGCGGCTAGCTTGCGCAAAAACACACGCTGAGGTCGCGACCCCTCTCTATTTTTCTATCGGGGGGAGCTCTCCGAAAAATCCGGGCGCTCTCCTTTTTTTTTTCTTCGTTTCTCTCTCTCCTCGGCCGACATCCCTATACCAGCTATACACACTCGTCTCTAACACTCTCTTTTACGGAGCAACTTTTTCGCACGCTTTTACCTTAATTTCCATCGAGGGCCTTCTCTCTCTCTCACACAGCTCTACGAACTTTTTGCCAGAGGAAAGTTGGCCTCCCTCGGCGGGCCCACGCTCGTTTTATAATGAATCGCTCGTCGTTCGAAGGCTCTCCTTGCTCCCCCCCCCTTCTCTGTCTGTTATTAAATTACCCGGCGTCACAAAGCGCGAGGAGAGCCGAGAGACTTTTAATTAAGCGTCCTACGTGCGCACGACTCTCTCTCTCTCTCTCTCTCTCTCTCTCTCTCTCTCTCTGCCCGCAGACGCGCACACAAAACAGCTACGAAGTGTCTCTCTGCAGTCAGCTGACGAAAACGTTTAGACGTTTCGACAAGCCACCATTTCCTCCCACAGCGGCGTTACTTAAAATCTTTAAACCTACGAGTTTAGCTCCAGAATTTTGAAAGCACCTCTCCAAAGCCGCGCGCTATGCAATCGAGCGGTTCCCTCTCTCCTTTATTTTTCAAGACATCCAATGAAACATCGAGTCGGAGCAAGTGAGTTTGACTTGTCGCTATATACGGAGTATACACACAGCTGGAGCACATTATCGCGTGTAGCGCTACTGTATAAAGCAAAGAAGGAGCGGGGGGAACTATCGTCCGCGTTATCTAGCGTCCGGTTGTTGAGCCTGCTTTATTTTTCATATCTCCCCCACCGCCATCCCTTTTCTCCCCCCCCTATAACAGCCTAGCGTTACCCAGAAGGGTTACCATGCCTAAGGTTTATTACTCCCCGAGTGATTTAATCTCGCGAGGGAGAGAGGCGGAGATGATGATACCACACGACGACTACGACGATGATAACGAGAGAGCTGCATGCGTCCGCACCTATTCGAAAGATAAATATATCTCTCATTCTGTCGTTCTTCGCGCGTTTATACGTACATAGCTTTTGTTGAATGTCTATTTTCTAGCGGGGCTCTCCGAAGCGCGATACATATACGCGTATAAGCCACGGAAGAGTCGGATCATTGTTTGCATCGTGCATATATCGATGTAACCACGCGCGTCGTGGTTTTCCGTGTCTCCGAGCGCTCTGGAATTACATCTGTCTGTTCGAGCCGTTGTTTGCCGCTTACGCTCGCGATGATTCATCCGCTTGTGCAAAATTTAAAAATGAGTGTTTAACAAAACAAACCCGACGTTCCTCCGATTGCGTATTATAATACGCTTTGCATGCCGACTGCCCCTCCCCGTTCCAACGTTTTATTTTATGTACGGACGTATAACATGTACACCGCGTGAGTAAGGCTCTGGTCGAATTTTTGATACGCGGGACGTCTAGATTACGACGAAATGAAAATTCCTGTTTACAATTGTATACTGTGATAATACGTTGCTGTATACGCTAGATCAATGTATGCCGGAATTCAATACACAGCTCTCATCTATCGTGTATACTTATAGTTTCGACGAATCCGCAACTTGTGTACACACAGACGTGCAAGTACACACGCATAAAGCAACTCTCGTTACACACTCGGGGGCCAATTAGTCTGGGAGTAACGAGAGCGGAGTTTTCAGCGAACAAACATAAAAATATAATAGCAACCATCAAATGCACGCATATAATACGCGTGTATTTGCGTATGTGTGCAGCGCGTATACATATTCAGAGCTGCTCTCTTTCTCCCTGCGTATAGTACTGCTGTACGTGACATCATCCACGGCGGCGAGGCCGTATTCCTTAACGCTCTCCTCCTCAATGATCCCAATAATTAATAATTGAAACGGATTTTGCATGCATAAAAGAGAGAGATGGAAACGAGCCTATTCCGAAACGGCTAACGCACAAAGACACGACAGCCGCTCGCGGCTATAACGCAAAAGTAGACTTGTTTTAGCCGGTCTCTCGCTGCCACCCGGCAAACACATCCACCCCCGCGTGCGCATACACGCCATGCGCAAATCTCGCTCGCACACCCGGGGTAATTAAGCATGAATAAACAACCGTAAACCCGGTGGCCCGTGAAAATCGATACTCTCGGGCGCGCGTATGCGCCGGTGCACGTGAAAAAAGAAAAAAAATTGCTCGGCAAAAAAAAGAGGAGAAACAATCGCGAAAGAG
This sequence comes from Anagyrus pseudococci, assembly GCA_030522585.1. Lineage (NCBI taxonomy): Eukaryota > Metazoa > Arthropoda > Insecta > Hymenoptera > Encyrtidae > Anagyrus > Anagyrus pseudococci. The sequence goes on along the minus strand of JAPYYQ010000003.1, from coordinate 124,033 downwards.
GAGGATAGACGGGAAGTGTACGGGGGTGGAGGAGGCGGAGAGCGGAAGTAGTCGGCATTGACTTTGGAAGCGCGCGAGCGTTATGAGCGCGGATGTGGGCGCAGAACGCCGGAACGGCCTTGTAAACTCACCGGCTTCAACGCTTCTCTCTCGATCATCTCGTCGTGCGCGCACATACGTCCGACGGCCCCGTTTTCCAATCTCCTCTGCCACCTTCTTCCCTCCCGCCGTCGACTCTTTCCTACTTCGAGCGTCCCAGATACATAGCCTCCTCCTTCCCTGGCCGACGACACTTTTTGGCTTGATCCTCGCAAATTCCAAGCTTACCTATTCCCCTCTCTCTTTTTTCTTTTCTTTCTCAACGTGTTGTTTTTTTGTTCGTACTTAAACCAGGTCTCGCGCTCGCAACGGTACTGCGCTTCGCCGGCTCGAGAAATGCTCAACGCGCGCGCGCACACGACCTTAGACCATTTACACGTTGTAATACCACACGCGCCTCCGCTTAAACGCGCTTCAATCTAAAATGACCCTCTCGCTTTACGAGGACGCCTCTTATAATTGCCACAACGGTATGTCTGTGTGTGGTTTAATCACCCCAAAATCCAAGAGAGTGTCTTTTCATGCTGGCTCAGCTATATCTCTGTCTCGGCGAGAAAGCAGTGGGTGACACATCGAGAACCGCACACATAAGCGCTGTCGACGATTTATCTCAATCGGCGCAATTGGCTCCTTTCTAAGAGAGCACGCCGCTGACGTCATCTCTCGCGCTGCGCTTATATGACAAGTCCCCGCGCGACGCAGGCTTTATCTCTTTCTCGACTGCCGCTCTTTTCTCCGGAGAATTTCGTTTGCTCCCAATGATAAAGACACCTCCTTCTCCTACTCCTCGCAATGTTTTGTCCCGCTGCTGTTTGGTGCGTATTATTCAAGAAGCTACATAGGCCAGGGCCTAGTCGTCGCTAGTTGCCGGGCTGTATATCTCTGATTTGATTATTGGATCAGAGGCCCGATTTTCTAGATCAATCCGCGATTTCATTGATCATCTCGTTCGAAGCCGCTTTGGAAATGAGAGCTACAGTCCGAGACTCTTCCTCCCTCTCTCTCTCTTTTTCTCGTTTTCTTGCGACTCGGTTTAATTGAAAGCCTTGCGTCGCGTCAGACAGATACTCCGTTTTAAAGATATAGACGAAGGAGGGGATTAAGCAAGAAATAAACGAAGAGTACGAAGAAGTCGCGATTCGGTTCTTCTTTTTCCCTTTCCTTTCCGAGCAACAGAGCCTCGGGTAATTGCAGCTCGTTATAAACATCTGAGGAGATAGACGAGAGATGAGTGGAGGAGGGGGGGGGGGCAGGTGCAGCGTTTCAATTTGCCAGAGTGGCGCGTCGTCGCGTGACGCTTTGTAACTCGCCCTATGCGAATTATTATTAAGCTCTCCTTCGCCAGCACGATGGAGGGGTTTTAGAGGAAGGGGTTATAACGTTGGGATTAGAGAGGCGACTGTAAGCGAACCGGGAAAATTAATCCATTTCGGTTATGAGCTTATGTAGTCTACGCTGTTTTTCGGCTTTTGTATGAATTCCTGGAGTGTCTGTAAGGTTGGTCTGTTATTGACGCTGGAGACGTGTTTAATTTGGGATTATCGCGCGAGTTCAACACCGAGTCGTCAGGGGCATGTTGTGTTATTCGAAAAGAACCTCGTTTACGCGGCTGTCGGTATACCCGAAAAATACGAGGGAGCGAGGGAGGAAAATAGGTGGGCTCGCGCTAAAAATAATCGAGCAAGCCCAAACACACTCCGAAAATCTCCGTGCGCGCATATACAAGCCTCTCTCGCTTCCAAACAAACCAAAGCATCCCGTCTAATTCGCTTATCTCCTCGTTTTCCAGGAATGATCCGTCTCGAGCACAAAACCCCAAAATTCGCCGACCCGGCTGACGAGTGGCGTCTGATCCTCACGCACTACGGCGGGATAACCGGGCTCGCATTAGCCGGTCTGCTCCTAGCCGGCCTGCTACCCTGCATCGGTCTGTTCTTCTGCTGCTGCCGCTGCGTCGGCCACTGCGGCGCCCGTAGCGAGCCGTTCGACAAGAAGCACGACCACTGCCGCAAGATCATGCTCAGCAGCATCCTCATCGTCGTCTCCACCAGCATACTCTTCGGCGTCGTTTGCGCGTTCGTTACCAACGAGTACATGCAGGACGGCACGAGAGGGTTGCCCGAGTCGGCGAATACTAGTCTCCAGGATGTCAAGCTTTATCTTCGCACCACTAGGTATGCGTGTATTGATGGAGGTGTACGGGGATGGTTTGGTACATGTGTTTTCTGGTGATTCGCAGGGGCGAGATCGACACGCTGCTGAAGACCAACTACCACGAGCTCGAGCACGCCCTCGACAATATCCTCCAAGCCAGCGGGAAGATCGTTACGGAACAGCTGGCCGAGTACTCGAACGCCGTGTCGCTGATGAATCTCGACGACATCGTCTCCGGCCTGGGCAGCATAAGCAAGGATCTCAAGTCCATCAACGAGATCACGCGCTATCTCCGCAACAATGCTTCCCAGCTTGATATCAGTAAGTGGCGGTGACGTTTTATAACGGATTCAAAATTATTGTGCTGTGTCTAATGGCTGTCGTCCTCACAGTCGTTCGCAGGGTCAAGGGTAGCCTGCTCAAGACGCTCACCAGCTGCGGCACACAGGAGTGCAAGGACGCCATGCAGAAGTACAAGATCAACGAGATGAAGGTCGAGGCTGAATTCGATAAGGTGAAGTTTCGCTTAATCACTCTACCCTCCCACCAACCCTACTCTAGCGTTTATATTCATGTCATTCTATGTTTGTGTAACTGCTCCCCCCTTACCTCTCATCATCAGAATAATCACCAGATAAATAAAAATCAATCGTTGCTCTATTCTTTTTAAATGCAGTACTTGGACCGATACTTTCCAAAGGTACATATAGGTCGTATAACTCTTATAACTCATGTATTTATATATATATATATCTACTATATTGCTCTTTGAATTGATAAATGAACGAGAACTTTGTAAGCCTTGCCGAGTTTTCGATTAATTGCCATTTCTTTTTTTTAACATATATATGTGTATTAATTTTTATTATCTATCTATCTTGCTCTTTTGATTTTTTTTTCCTCTTTTTTTTTGTTAAACTATATTTATTTCAGCTACGCTGGCGTTGGTAGAAGTATACATATTTGAAGCTGCCTTGACAATAAAGTCTATTATCGATGCGATTACATATGGCATATAATCATTAAACTTTTTTTTTGTCGTTCTCGTTTGCGATATATACATTATTATCAATTAAAAACATGCGTGAAAAGCTCATATGTCTAATCATCTCGTACGACTCTTTCCATTCCACGCTTGCCAAATACGTATAGCTTGACTCTGTAAGTTGACAGCCGAGCATGCAGTATATACATATTATTAAAAGTACTCGTAGCTCCTCCAACAATACCGTGTTATTACCGCAAGCCACCTATGTCGTTGCATACAGCACCAGCCAAAGCGCATGATCATTATACCTTTAAGCTTGTCTCTCGAGCCAACTAACTTTATGAATCCAATCCACAGCTACCAGACCAGGACGTAACCGCAGCGCTGAACAACATATCCCAACTGCTGAACGACAACATCGTAGAGGAAGTGCGACGTGGCCGCGAGCAATTCATGAGCATCCAACGCGAGATCCAGCAATCGGTCAACCAGACCATCCCCGTTGTAAGCGCGAGCATCAAGCGCGCCGGTGACTCACTCGCCGAGGTGGCCGACAAGATAGCCCAGATGATCGAGCGCATCAACCAGGACATCGACAGGAACTACGTGCCGAAGCTCAACTACGCAAAGCATCACATTGATCAGTACTCGCCGTACAGGTTCCAAATGATCATCAGTCAGCAAGACTGGAACGAGTTTTTCACCCCGAAAAATCTGGAGAGCGCGTTGAGCGAGCTGCTATTCGGACGTTACTACCTTGGACTTGGTATCGCTGGTATTCTCGCTACTATACTGACTTTCCTGGTCTTTGGCCTCCTGTGTGGTATCTGCGGTAAACGACCTGATGGTTATGGAGACGACTGCTGTGACAAGGGCTCTGGAGCCTGCTTCCTTATGGCGTAAGCTTAAAGGCGTTTTTAAAATAGTATTAAACACTTTGTTTTGTAATACTGACATTTTGAATTTTTGGGGTTTTCACAGGGCTGTGTGGTTGATATTTATGGTAACCAGTGTGCTGATGATCGTAACAGTAGCCCACATGATTACCGGTGTGCTGAGCGAGCGCGCGATTTGCGAGCCTCTCCGAAACCCCAATGACAACCGCATGTTCGCGCTTGTTGACGAGCTCGTTGAAGTCCGACGAATACTTTACCCGAAGAATCCTCAGGCTGACATCAACATGAGCCACATACTCAAGTAAGATTTCCGTAATTAGATTGATTTTTGAAAAAATTATAAATTTACATGTTTTTCTGCTCGCAGCTCTTGCCATAGGAATCAGACGATCTACAAGGTGCTGAAAATGCACTACATCATTGACGTTGATTCGCTGCGAGGCTACACCGACCGCTACGACATCAACAAGACAATTCAGAAGTTAGAGGAGAAGATCAGCCTATCCGGTACCTATGAGATCATCAGCAAGGATGCCAAGATGAAACTTAATGCCCTAGCCGACAGCGGGCTTAGCGACATCAGTTTCGACCAGTACACCGAGCACCTCAAGGAGAACATTACGAATATTAATCTCGAGCAGCTGGCGGATAAGCTGCGCGAGTTGGCCTCTAGATTGCCAAGAGGACACGACGATATCAAGGACGAATTGGTGAAGAATGCCTACGACCTCGAAGGCTACCACAGGGACATTGTCATTCCCATGGCGAATTTGAGCCATCTGCTTAACGAGACGGCGAACCAGCTGCAGGAGCACATTAAATTTAATCACTCGTCTATGGCCGAGGCCATTTACAAGCTGATCAAGGAGGTGGACAAGGCTCAGGACTTTATTACTAAAAAAGGGCCTACTTATGTTAAAATGGTAATTGATACTTTTTTCCTTCGTTGACTAAGGGAGTAGAATTAAAGCTAACTAGACTTTTTTTTCGTAAAGCTTGCGGCAGAGTTTGGTAAAGCCTTCATTCATCAAGTGAATGGCTATCTCGATTATGTGATAAACCGTACTTTAAACCACGTTGGTAAATGTGGACCGATATCGAATGCGTATAATGCGACACTCGTGGCTGGATGCAATAAGATCCTGGAACCATTTGTAAGTATAATACGATCAGACTTAAAATAAAAAATATGTTAAACTGATCCGAATGTTTTTTTGATGTTTCAGAATGGATTTTGGGCAAGCGTTGGGTGGTGTTTGGTTCTTTTCCTTCCCACTATTGTTTTGTGCGTTAAATTAAGTGCACTTTATCAAAAATCCGATCCCTACCCAGGACCCTTGGTCGAGCCGTAAGTATATTTCATTATAATTTGTCTACTGGTACATTCTTTTGCTTAAAGAAAACGTATACTAACTGATAAAATTCTGCCAAAGACTGTATAAAGTAATTTCTCAAAACAAAAAAAATTCTTAAACTTGCTATTCGATTTCAATTTGCTTTTTACAAAAAATTTTCAAAAACAGTAGTTTACTAACGTCACAAGTTTTACTCTCAAACTTGTATTATAGCCTTGTAAGAAATCTGTTCAAAATTTCAAATTGTTACCGACTAAACTCGATGAACCGTCGTAATTCTGTGCTTTTGATTAAATGTTATTTGTTGTTAGTGAACAGCATGCCTGGTCACTTATCCAAATCAATCATTATATCATACAGTTATTTTATGACCATTGTTCGAGTCACACGTTGAATTGTATTCATATTATGATGACTTTTCGATTAAAGTACAAAGAGAAAATAAAAACGTAATTTTCAAAGTTACTGCTATCAAACTTCTCGGAACATGATACAATTCTTCGTACTCTAATCGTAAAGTGTGCTCATAATGTCATTCCATGAACTAAACTTGATCAGTCCAAATATTTCAATGTTGTCATTACAGACATTCAATATCACCACTGAAATCATTTATCTTTTTGACATGCTAATGATGCGCCGATCATCATCCAGCTCAATACAAATCACAAGTGTAAATCGTTTCAGTAGTGATCGATGTTTTGCAATAACAGTTAAAAAAAGCCATGCCTAATTATTGAATATTTAAAATGGGAAACGGCTGTGTCGAGTATTATTAAACCGCATTAAAACGCTCCATTCCAGCGAGTATTTGTATGACGCGTATGCGGACAGGGATAACGTGCCCCTCGCCCAGTAAGTACTCAACGCCAAGAAAAGCCAGAAACCACATCTAGCGCTAGCATGTCCGAATAAAAGAACAAAAAAAAAAGATAATAGATCAAACCAAGCATGCGACAACAATCACGTCCTCACGTTTATTATTATTATTATTATTACAAACATTTGTTTCTCCAGCATCGGCACTTCGAGTCGCACATTGAACCAGCTCACTCTCTTTTTAGTTGCAACTCCTCTCTCGCTCCTCTCTCTTTCTCGCTCATAGCTCTGTAACATCACGTCTTTGTCGTAACATCGCTTACACCCGTCAATTAATCCAGGCTTAAAGCGCGACCGCTTGCAAGGTAAACCCCCGTTCCTCGCAAGCAGTCGCCTCGTCACGCTATCAACTCTCGGAGCATTTTCCTGCTCAGCCGAGCGCAAGCTTCGCTGCTAACCCCCCGCTCACCGGTGAACTCGTCGCACCACAGCGACTAACCAACACACACGCAATCGCGGATGGGAGAGAATAACCAATTCTCCTCCTGTCCGACAGCCTAATCCCAAATCAACAGCCTTGACTAATCTCCTGTATTCTTGTTGCAGCATCCACGATAAGAAGTACGCGGTGCACAGTCGGCATCACGGCCATCCAGGCGGTGGTTACCCGGAGAGCTACGACGGACCGGCCTACAGCGATCGGGAGCGAATCGCCGACGCGCATCAGAGCAGCTCTCATCACCACCACCACCATGACTCCCGCTACTCGGATCTAGCGCCCAAGTAAGCACGGAGCTGCTTTTGTCTCGTCTTCTATCTGTCTTTCTCTTTCTTGCCTCTCTCCTTGTTGCCCCCACACTCCTGCGGATATCCGTACACCCTTAATCCTCGATGATAATCGATGATGATCTTCGCGTTGACGCGGCCCGGCCGCTCTTTTCCCTCTGGGCTTCTGTGAGTATCGGTGTGTAACGCCGAAGTCGTAGCTGAACTATCTGGATATAATCTTTAAATAACGAGATGACTATCCTTGTTTTATTTTTCTATTTTTTTTTCTTTATTATTGCTGTTGCTATATTTTTATTGTACGAATCCTAACGAGCTTGTAACTGTCGAGTTGATTATTGTTTTGCGCTACTCTGTATTATCTACTCTTTCTCCCCACACAGACCACCGTCCCTCCAATTATCGTGAACTAATCAAAGGGACTGCCAACGGAAGGGGCTGCACTCGAGTTTATCAACGGATTTATAAAAAGAAAAAAACAAGCCACAATAGCACCCGCGCTCGATTGATCCTCGAAAATTCCGACTGACGCATTTGTTCTTTTTCAGAAAAGCTCGTCTCGCTAAAAATAATAAAATCGCTAATATTCCGCCTCCGTACGCCGCGGAGAGTAAGTACAGCCTCGACAATATGTGCAGCAGCAAACGCACACGTCCACGAAAACTCAACGTAATTGTACAGGCACTTTCACCCAGTGTTGCGCATTTATTAAACGAGCCACGGACAAGACGCGCGAGCCCGCGCCACGGACGTTTAGCGGCGATTAGAGCCCTCGCGCGCGCCGAGATACAAAACGGTACTTTGCTCCAAAGCCGTTATCGTCGTAAACCGCGGACCGTTGCGCGCCTCTCTTTCTCAACCGCACGATCGCCGATTACGAGAAACAATGCTCTTATCCTCTATCCCTCTTTCTCTTCTTTTTTTTTTAAATTCTCGCGATCCGCCTGTGTAATTATTTCTTTTTATTTCTCTCTCGCGTTTTTTTATAAACCCTCTTGTTTTAATTTAAAAAAAAGAAAGAGAACTGTTGTTCTGGTCTTTTCTTTTTGTGTGTTTCAATTTGCTTTGCAGTAGATCGAGACAGCAGGCAGCGCGCAAAGCGCCTAATGCTGCCGCTAAGCAAAATAATGCCAGTAAAGTATTTAGCGTAGAGCTCGGTAAACCACAGTAAGTTTTCAATAAGCACCAATTTCGTTTATTATTCAAATCAATCAGACATGCCCGCCTTTGTCACTCCCTTTTAATTTTTGTTTTTTCGTTCGTACTTTATTTTATTATTCACTCTCGTTTTAATTTAAGTATGCTCACGCTTGTTTTGCATTGTATACCGCATTCGAGCACTGTCACGCACACACGCGCACTATTTTTTTTTTTTCGTTAGGCTTCGAGCACGCGGTTAATACGCTTTTGTTTGCTTTTATCAAATTCCATTTCGTTGACCTCGCATTTTACTTTTCGTTGTCACACCTCGCCCCGGGGTTCCCACTCATCGTTTCAAAACTTTTATTGCTTTTTTCCCCATTCGAATTTACGACGAGTTATTCTCGATTGTCTTTCCTTTTTTATTTCTTTTCACACGTACGATACTTCCCAGATAAGAATAAGAAATTCTCATCCCGCTATACCTTTTCGTTTTCTTTTTCATTCACGTCTTCCTCTTTTTTTTCCTTTTTTTTCCTTTTCGCTAACGGCATATTCTTTTTCTGTTTACCGCAAGGCTCGTTGAACTTGAACTTTTCAGTTTTACCGTGAATTATTCGCGTATAAATAAAGATCGTCATGATAATGCTTCGATCGATTTTTTTACTTTCGAATTCCATTAGACTAGTTTTTCTCTCTCTCTCTCTCTCATTAATTGTTCCATTGATCAATTTTAAATCCAAACTATAAATCAATCATTTATCGATGTTTTCCTCTCTATATAAAAAAATCTTTTAATAAACACCAATTATTAAAAAAAAAAGTTCTCCAATTCTCATAAAGTTAAAAAGAAAAAAAACAGCCTAAAATAAAACAAAAACCACACCCAAACAGTGTATTATCCACTGTTGAACCAGTATTCTTCCCGGTTATTTGCAGGTGAGTGGGGATCTCGCGGGGAGGCAACCCCTCCTCGCGACGCCAAAGGCGCCCTCGCACGTAAGTCGTCCCCGGAGACATCTCCCCGAGAGATATCTCCGTTTACAACATTTTTAAAAAACAACCTCTTCTCATCTCAATGTGCCAAAAGAAAAAAAAACATTTGTCTCTCGTCTCTCCCTAAAACCCTTTTCATACATTCTTAGGAAATTGTACATAAGATCGTCTCTCATCGTCGCATAGCATCACAGTCATCTCTCATACATCGTCTCGGCTCTCTAGAATCATCATGCCTGATAAATCAGTAGTAGCGCTTGCCTCGAGCCGTAGAATACATCCTTATACGACGAGCATGACAGCATATCGCCTCGACAGAAAGTCGGGGGTCCCCCCCATTAGAGCGATCGCCCGTGAGCGCGTAGGCAGACGATTATCATTACCACATCGCCTCTAGCCGCATCTACGCCTCATTGGCCTTGTATCTATTCCCCTCATCATCAGCCTCTTTATCACCTATACAAAGCCATCAATCTCTCTCTCTTCTCTTTTTCTCTTGATTATATGTACATTATATCTCTCACGAGCGAATGTCCGTTATCATATACGATCGTTCTGTATAAGCCCTCAAGAGCTTTAAAGCTCCCCCATAGAGTAGTGTTAATTGTAGCCGGGTGTGTGTGTGTTCGCAGGAACTGGGACTTTCCCAATGGCGGGCCACCGAGGTACCAGCCTGCCGCTGTGGCACCTCCGTTGAGCACCGAGTACGAGCGGCCCCCGCCCTACTACTACCCTGGGCCCGGGTAAGCAGTCGTGGCGGATTTAATTAAGCAGGGCCCACAGAGATCAGTCATTACTAATCGAGGCACGTGCCTTTTTTTTGTCATTTGCAGGGACAGGAATTAGAACACGAGTGCCGTGGCATGTACGAAGCCGTCGCTGGGCGCGGCGGCAATGCTGAGTCTGACGCGCAGCTACCGCAGGGCCAAGAAAAGCAAGCGCGACTACGTCTGAGCTGACGACGTCTTATATCCTGTGTGTCTTCTTATCCCTCGTTGAAAAGCCAAAGCGGATATAACGCCACATATGCACACACACATGCCACGGGTGTGTTTCAAGTCCTGTATCCCTACCCTAAGGAAGCCTCTTGGTAAATACCAGTCAACACAACGGGGCCGCCGCCGGCCTCGGCAATCGCTTCGGCTGGACTTGCTGGGCTTTGAGCAAGACCAAGCCGAGGCGAGAGGAACGGCCAGACTCCGGATGCTAGGCTGGATCTCTTCGTCTGGGATTATCTCGATGCCTTCGCTCGTCTCTCACTTCCCACTTGGATAATCAAAAGTATCAACCCCAGGCGACCAAGCGAACCGCTGGTCTATTTCTCTCTCTTGAGCGAAGGCTGTCCTGGATCTGAGCTGCTCGGCGGACATTCTCGGACCTACCCGTAACATCCTCTATCTGTTTCTCGTCGAGCGGTCATCCGATTATTAATGCTGCCTTGTTCCTTCTCTAATTGACTGTCGCGTTTCTGCAACTAATATTATTTTCGCTATACTTGTCTGTTAGTGTTTTGTTTTTTTTTTTCAAACTGTCTTCTCCACTAGATATAGATAAGCAGTTTGTTTGGTAATCGAGATAAACTGTGATGTTTAGTAGATCGAACTGTTCGAAAATCTTGTTGTATACCGTTTATGGTAGTTAGTAACGTTATTCGGGTAAAGAGGAGCAATTTTGCTTGGCGAAGAAGTAGTGACGAAAGTAGTTGAATTTACGAATGCGGTAGGATAATACTACTTGATATGCTAATTGAATATTATTGATAGTTCGATCTACGCTTATGAAAGTAATAATTTTGGAGAATACAGTTTGGTTAATTGTCATGCAAATTTTCAATATTATTTGGAGAATACATCTATTTCAAATTTGAAAAAGTTCAGCAGTGAGCCTCTAGATAAACTCACGATGTGCAATGTTAACGAAACAATTTCATTAGTCCATAATCAGTATCTATGTACACATATAATCACAAAAAGTATCTCTTGATATTTTACAAATGTTTTTTTTTACACTGCTGTAACTTTATGAAAACGATGAAATTACAAATACTGCCAATCGGCCGCAATTTTTCTGCGTCCCGAGACTCTTTTACTTCCGTCTATCCAAAAAATTTAGGAAGTCGGAGATCGATTAGTGATATTAGCGATTTTGCGAGTATAAAGCGTTACACGTGCGGTGCAATACTCGAATAACGCGTATTTTTTTTACCCGCGATTTTGTCGGTTGTTTGCTGTCGTCCAGCCATTACTTTACTCCCATTCGAGCGTTTAAACTTCTGTCAATTAAATCGTTAAACAATGCCATATGAAATTGCCAAGCCGCTTCATACGCTGATTAGGAATTTCGACGAAATCGCGGATTATTAGTTTCAAGCGTTGATAATGTATTCGGTCTTTCCGTTCATCGCACGTTGACTCAATGTTCACCCAGTTTATGTAAATTAAGGATATTTATTATACACATGTTTTTTCTTTAGACGTTTAAGAATCTCACAACGTTCGTTTGTACCTAGATATAATGTACTACGAATAATTTTCAATACGACTGTATTGATTATCGACGTTTGAAATGTAAACGAAGGAGATTGCAACTGTCAAAAAAGATAAAAAAAGAATAAAAATAACGATAGCGAAGTGAAAGAAGAAAAATAAGAAATACGAAAGTTTTGATTGCTACTGCTAATTGCCGCGGCCGAAACAGACGCGATTCCGCGACGAATGACGTACCGAGGAAGTGTGAGGTTGTCGGTCTTTTTGGTACCGCGGTAACGACGACGAACGGCTACGACGAGATTACCTGAAGTCTGAGGCGAAGACGGATTAGAAAGAAAGAAAAAAAAGTCAAATCTCTATAAATACTCTGTGCATACGGTTCTCTCTAGTTTTGTATCGTCATTGTTAGTATTTACCAGTAACGGATAATGTGTATAATCTATCTCTCTTCGATGTCGATTTTTCTCCCATTCTATGTGTGTGTACGGGCCGCGGCGTAACGATGTTAAAAAACGTCCCGAGCGGTTTCACTCGCAGGAACCGCATGGAACGTACGGTTTCGCGCGTAAACAAAAAAATGGTAATCAGTGCCGCCCATGCTGCCTGTGTTCGTGATGATAAAAAGATGATAAAAAAAAAACATGAAACAATAAGAAAATTGAGAAATAAACTGAACAAAAATCGTCATGCTCTGCCAAACGACGATAAGACTTCTTAAACGCTAAGTTCGACGACTTTTAGACGTGAATTTTTTTGCCAAATTTTTTCAACGCGTTTACACACGACGATCGCACATCGAACATTATTTCGCGGCTCTTTGTAACGCGTTTAATCGACGGCGTCCAGTCGACTCGCATTGACTGATACATTACCCAGGAGCATGAGAGCACATTGCCAAAAGAAGCTGTTTCTTTAGTTGCGTAATTTAACGGCAGAACGAAGCACAAACAATTAGCAAATTTTAATACTTTTGGCATGTAAATTGTCACTTTAAAAACAAAAGAAATCATCGTCAATGTAACCCTGTGGGCAGAAGCTAAAACATTGCTCATGGATTGTGACATTGTGATTATAGATACGTTATAATCAATCATAGACATACGTTATAAATATGTAGATCCCTTCTCTCCTCGAGTTGCCTGGCTCTGTTAAGGAGTGTTATGTAAACTCTATGACGATCAACTGCTATGTTTCGTATCCCAATTAGCTGTATGAAAGTATTGGAAGAAAATATAAATTTGTTAAAATCCGGTTCTCTTATGTAAACAATTTCGCCTTTCTATAAACATTACATTGTCATGGAACTTTTGGCAATTCCTTTTGAAGTTTCTTGCTCCATTTTCAAAGGTGCTGAGACTCGACGCGAATTTTAATCGACAATTTGTAAATTAGGAATTAATCGAAAGCGAGGAGAAAGCGTATAAAGTTGTAAATCGGTTCGATTGCGAGGAGCCGCACGAATGAATTAGAGCTTGCTGACGAACGATTCACTTAAATATTCCGCTATATTATTACTGCATTTAACGTTCACGTATAAAAAGAAAAGAAAAGAGAAGAAAAATGAAGGAAAAGAGATGATTAAGCAAATAGTGTATCGATATTTCAACGGATTTCGTACAACGTGTGTGAGTGTGCGTTGGCGAGCGAGTGCGACGAATGGTATAAGTGACTGATCAACGATGGTTTTTTTTCTATAGTAGTTCGGGTGTGTGAATTACACGACGCGTGAGTGAGATTATAAGATATATTGTATTATAAATGGACACGTTTCCGTAGTATAAAAACAAAGTTATGAGCAGAAAAAAAAAATTATAAGGTAAAGTCCTTGCCCAGCTGCGATGTACAATGCCATGGGAATACGGGCAAGCGCTTTACGATCTATTCTATTAAGAAAAGTAATTCTCTCAATTCTCCTCTGGCTCTGACACACACTGAATATACAATTCGATAGACTAGAGTAAAGAAATAAATCAAGCCGGTTAAATTTAATGTTTCTGTCAGTAGATCACTTCATTATTTATTATCTCGTCTTCACTTCACCCACTGTAAAAATGCAGTTATTATTATTCGTCTTTGTACGTTTTCTTTTTTTTTTATTTATGTTTTGTTTTTTCTTTATTATTGTGTTTAAACATCGGGGAAAATAAGCCATTCCAACAGATGAGTTATCTCTTCGATCGATCGCATCTGTCCCAAAGAAAGCCAATAGAGTGGAGTATTTGCATGTACGAGATGAAAACTTGCCATCGAGAATGGTCTTTTTTTTGCAATATCCACCAGATTTGTTGAGAATTCATTATAGCGAACAATCGTGATTATGTCTATTATTATGATTATTATTATTATTACTATTATTTTATTATTAATAAAAATTAATGTATCGTCACGGTTCAAATATATATATCTATTTTATATGAACAAACAAGAGTATTTTTTACGAACAGACCTTGTATTTACAACAATTACATCCAATATCTTACATTATATATTTTTAATATAAAAAATCCACGATACGCATTTAGCAAGCAATGCGATTGTCTCTTCCCCACTTCCGCATCACCCGTATAATTTGTTGAACTTGAGTGTTGCTCGTGTTCTTGAGTATCTTAATAACCTCAGCCAACAGTTCCCTGCAAATCAAACAATTCACGTATTTACCCTCTACCATAACTCCAACCCAACAACCCTCCAAACGCCTAACATTACTTTGGCAGTTTTTCAGCAACGATGTATTGAAAAGTGCCGCAACAAGCGCCGCGCTTGCCCTCCCAGTGCTCAGGCGAGGGATCCAGTCGTTCGAGCATGTCGAACGCCTTGGCCGCGTACCAGAAATCACCGACTACGTAGCAAGTGTTGGCGATCAGCTGGAGCAGCGCGAACGAGTCCGAGGATGGCTCCATTTTAATATAGAGCTCCCAGGCCAGCTGGCCCTTCTTGTTCATGATGTCTGCAACGAAAAGAATCTCAACGAGCCATCCACACCACAGTAGAGGTAAACAAATTCCACTCACGGCAGTACGATAAAAGACTGATGTAAACAAAATCATTGCGATAGGTCTCATCGCGTATGGCGAGAAAAGCCTCCTCGGCCTCGCGATAGTGCCCCGTAGCGGCGTGAGCTTGGGCGTAATTGAAATTGAAGCTGTCGACGTTGGAGAAGAACGTCTTGATGGAGTTCAGGTAAATGAGCACGTCCTTGAACTGCCGATAGAGGAAGTAGAACGAGGCCATGCACTGACGACCCGGCACGGTGTCGCACTCCGAGGCCGATGTACCGACCAGCTGGAAGTACTGCTGGGCGATCTTAATGTGCTCTTGCTAGAAATAAAAAAGGGAATGGTCATTCGAAAGCTCTTCGTACACCTGCGCATTCGTCGATACTCACGGAATTACGCTCCTGGCCGACGACCGCGTAGACAATGCCTTTGAGCACGTACTCCTGGGGCACACTAGGCTCGAGGTCCTTTATGAGCTCGTAAGCCTCGTGGGTCTCGTTCTGCCGCAGATAGTGGATAACGAGGTTTAAACGAGCCTCCGGTATGACGTCGACGAGGCTCGGTAATATCTGCAGGGCAGTCTCGCCGTTTCTGAACACCTAAAACGAGCGCTACATAATTAGACACAATTACGTATTGGAATATCAGCGAGGAAATTATAATGCACTTACAACGGTGTTGTGCTGGATTAGGTCGTTACCGAAGCCGCTCGAGTTGGAGACCTTGTTGATCAGCTGCTTCATCTCGATCATCTTGGGCGTGCTCTTGTTGTTGCGAAAGTGATTGCAAGCTTTCAGGTTTATCGCGGTCGCGCTGTCCGGGTACTTTTGCAGGTAGACCTCGAGCACCTCCTGCGCGACCTCGTAGTAGTCCTGCTTGTAGTAGCACAGGGCCACGTAGACGTTGAGCGCGAGATGGTCCCTTGGACAAATTTTCCGCGCGTTTAATGTATTGCGACATTTGGAGAGGTTTGAGATGTTAAAGAGGCGATTATAGGAAGGATATAGAGCTGTTGCTGGGAGAGGATAATGTGGAATGGGCTACCTATTTTTGAAGAGCAGCTTGAGAAACTCCGTTTCGTCCTCTCGCAAGGATTTATTGCGTCTTTTCGGCTGTTTAGCCAAACGAGCGTTGGATCTACGTAACGAGCGATTAAGTGTACACGATTTGGATAAGGACTGGGTTGTATAGGTCCAGGTAAAAGGGACAAACTGGAATGCAAAGTAGGCACAGGTCAATACCTGTTCTCCAGGAGGACTTTTTTGTAAATGTCGATAGCCTCTTGGTAGTGCGCCCTGAGGTAATGCACCGATGCCAAGCACAACTGATCCTCCACCGTGTCCTCCAGCTTATCCTCGAACTCCTTCAGCTGATCCTACGAAGGAAAATAAAAATTAATACTAGCAGGTTTACTTACAGCACAGGCACACACGTACCTTATCAGCAAGCTTAAAAGCGAGATGCAGTCTAAGCCGATTCTTAAGCGGACTCTCGGGTGCCTCGGCGATGAGGTTACGAGCCTCGGGATACATGCCAAGATAGAAGTAGCAGCAGGCCAGATAAGTCCTAGCTTCAGGCTGGCTCGTCCCGCCCGAGCGCAGAAGTCCCTCATAAAGATCAGCAGCTCGTCTGTAGTCACCTAGATGGAAAGCGCAATACGCCCGCCAGCTGCGGGTATCGCCGATCGCGGGCAGCGCGACCGCCTGGGGCTCGGTCTCGCCGAACTCGAGCAGCGTCAGGGCACCGGTGTAGTCGCGCCGAGCGAGGAACTCCTCCAAGCGCGGCGGGCCGCTTCGGGAGTTGGCTGATCTACGGGTCAGGCCGCCGCTCGACTCCCCGCCCCCTGATGCTGGTTTTGAACGAGATAGGATCTGCGAGGAGTGAAAAAGTTATGTTTTATTTTTGGAGGTTTTGGGTGTTTGAGTGCTACTTACCATGTCGACGAGATATTGGATCTGGAGACTGTGCCGGCAGGGGACTTTACATTTTCAAAGGCTAAAGTGGATAAAGGCGAACACCATCGGCCCCTGTGTATACGCGTTGCTCCGAAAGCATTACCATGACAACACGCGCGAAGCGCCTTTTTTTTAATAATACTCGGCCGCTGTATAAAGCGCGCGAGACTCCTTTTTATAAATGGAAGTAGCACGAGAGATGCGAATCGATACGAGGCTGAGATAAACGATTGGCATTGTAATACCGATCGACGAATCGATTTTATGCGGTATATAAACGGTACGGGTCGGTGTACGGAAGCGTTATAATTTCGATTGCTTGAGAGACACGCTGTACACGCTCGAAACAACATTTGTTTTCTCAATATTTGGACGTGTCTCTGCTCCGTTTCTTTTATTGTGTTTGTTTTGTTTAATATCGAGAGATATTGTTAATACGCGTGTGGCTGAGATATCGGAGATAAGCGGCGAAGGGTATACGTGTGCCGTCTATGATAACAATGGCTAAAAATATGTGTGTTTGCAGAGGCAGCTGAGGGATATAATAAAATTCGTGGGTTATTGATTGTTGGTAAAGATTGATTTTGTTAAAAAAACAGAGCTCTGTACAAGGCTCGTTCGATGATTCATGTAGCACAGTGGAGTCTCGATCCACCCGAAGCCACAACATAATATCCCATCATTTGCATATTCTCACGTATTATATTCCTCTCGCAAGACAATCTTATTTTTCCGTCCGTCCTCGTGAAATTCCAACTATAAACATTCCTCACCTGAAAACCTCGTCAAACTCTCAACCAAAAAATAAAGCAAAACCCTCTCCTCTCATCGTAGTTTCTGTTACCAAACCCTCCCGTTTGAAAATCCTGCAAAGCCATCAACGATTGGTCGGCCCATAAAGGTCGATCCATTCAACGTGCATTATAACACACGATCATATCTCTCTCTTTTTCCTCGCGCGTAACCCCGCAGCTCCTAAGCGTTTTCAGCGAGAGAGAGAGAGAGAGTGAGAGAGATAACAAGGCTCGCTCATAGTAACAGCTAAAAAAGCTAAAGAGCATGTGTACACGCGTAAACCTTGAACGAAGGGCGCGGTGGAAGGAGAGAGAAAGAGAGAGAGAGAGAGTTTTGCCAAGTCCCGCACTTGCACTTTACTGTTTACGCGCGCGCTCCTCCCTCCGTCATCGTCGTCAGCTGTTCAGCCGCAGGCAAGCAGCAGAGCGCAGCTCGATAGATAGCTATACAGATATACACGCTGTAAAGGAAAGGAGGGGAAAAGGTTGGGGCAAGAGAGTAGCGGGGGAGGTGGAAGAGGGGGAGCACGATCGTCGGGGGGAGACGGAGGCGCGCAGTGTGCGACCGTCCGCCCGTCGTCGCACATCGTCGTCGTCGTGCAGTTCTCCTAGCGCTCTCTTCGCCGTCCGCCCTCGCCTCCCCTCTCCTCACTCTTTCTCTCTCTCTTACACACACACAACAACTCTCTGTTCCCCCCCGTGCGGCGCACACAGCAGCCGAGGAAGGAACGTCGCAACACAGCGGAGTAGCAACAGCACCACAGTTGTCGAGAGAGAGCAGAGCGCACAGCAGCAGCATCAGTCTATCGACAGAGTTTCAAGCTGCTTGTTTCTTCCCTCTCTCTCTCGCTCGCTCTCCAGCGTTGTTTAGACTGCGTCTTGTGCGTGCGTGTGTTATTCGTTTACGTCAACCTCGTCTTCGTCGTCGTTGTCATTGTCCGTTGTTGCAGCGGAGGTGCAGTATATCTACGTATATACATACATACACAGAGAGGAGCAGAGCGGACGGCGCGCGAAGGCCCCTCTACTCGCACTCACTCTCTCTCTCTCCTGCTTCTCTTTGTCCGTCTGCCCGTACACATAAACCCGTCTCTCTCGCTATCTTTCTCTCTCTCTCTTTTTACCACATTCCCCGCTTCTCCCACTCTATCAGCTCTCCTCTTGCCGTTTCTCGCTCCTCGGCTTTGCTCTCCTGCATATCTTGGCAAAACACACGGGCAAACGGACGCTCTCAAACGTGGAGGCACTAACGCAGGGCATCAAGTACACCCTATCCGGACTAATGAGCCTAGCGGACGAGACCGCCGTGCCCGAGAACAATGCGCTCTTCATTACTTTCAACCAGGACTACACGTAAGTATACGTACCAATCTCTACAACAGCGCATATACATACACCACACACACACACGTACTCCCCCGCGCGCATAACACTTGGCCCCCCCAGCTGGTCGTTTGTGTTCATATACCTCTCTCTCTCTCTTCACTAAAACCCCTACCCTACCAACATATCTCTCTCTCTCTCTCTCTCTCTCTCTCTCTCTTCTCGCATCTGTATAACCTCAAAAGGAAGAGAGCAGCGCCTGGTTGAACGATGCCCGTGGAAACGACGTCACAGGCTTGCACCAGCCCATCCCCGATCCCCTTACCGTCATACCTTCTACCTGTCGACCACCGATCATCAACCATCGCAAGCATCGTTATATACACCAAGAGCTTTAGCCCCCCCTCCCCCTCCTTCTCTCGCGATCGTTTTGCAAAACTACGGAGTTGCATGTTGCGCAACCTCAACACACATTTTTCGCGCGTACGTGCGCCTCGGCAGCATATACAAGAGTATACAATATAGTCAGCGCTTGCGTCGTCGTGCAAGCGAGCCGATCGCGTTTTCCCCGCGTCTCTCTCTCTCTTTGTTTTTGAGCGCGCGTGCGAAGAAAAAAAACGTCGTCAAAGCTATATACAAGCGAAGCGGGGGGAGAGAGAGAGAGAGAGAGCGTTGTGGGGGGGGGGGTCAGGAGGAGAGGAGAAGGTGACGGTGGTGAGAGGTGGGACTCACTCCGTGCACGACAAAGAGCCGATCTGTCCAGCTTTTGCTTTTCCTTATAACGAGAGAGAGAGAGAGAGAGAGAGAAGAGATAAGCTGGACAGGGGACTTGCAAGTCGCTTATATGATGCGTTTATGCGAGCGGAGTGAGGGTTTAGCGTCCTCTCTGATACAGAGTAAACAAAAGGGTGGCTCGACAGTCCGCACCAACAATTTCTCTCTCTCTTTTTCTTTTTCAACGCGTGTAAACATGCGAGTGTTTTTAAATCGACGCGTGTGCCTCCTCCGACAGCACGCACTACTCCGCGGGACAAACAAGTTTTTTCCGTCGAAATCGGAATTCCCCCCCTGCGCGCGCTCTACTACCACTACGTTACATACGAGAAAGAGAGAGGGAGAGAGAGCCTGCTTTTGTGTATACATCAACGACGCGGAAATAGCCTCGTCCGATATATCCCAAACACACGCATAGCTCGCGAAATTTTTGCGAAGCCGAAAAACTTTCCCTTAAACGCGCGGGGGGATATACATTACGAAAGGTAAAGAGAGAGAGCGAGTGAGAGAGAGAAAGAAAAATCCGGCCCTTTCACCTGCTCGATTTTTCTGTGTGTGCTGAGAGCGCCGATGACACAACAATCGCTTACCCCTCTCAAGGTCCCCCCTCCTCCTCCTGTTGGGCTTTAAGAGGGAACGACCCTGAAAACGCGCGAAGCCGCGCTTCTCTTTCCTTTCGCCAATGATAATAAAGCTCTACTTTTCTACTCGCAGGTCCCTGGCCGTCGGGGATAAGGAGGGATACAGGATCTTCTCATTGGGCAAGGTCGACGAGATCGACAATATCTTCGAAGCGGGTAAGCCGATTGTTTTTTTAAATTTTATTTTTTGCCCTGCTGTTTATCGAGGCTATTGGTTAACGAATCGGGTATTATTTTGTTTTCCAGCGGAAGAGGCTTACATATTTGAGCGGCTGTTCAACAGCAGCTTGATCGCCATTGTGAACTCGTCGTCGCCGCGGAAGCTGAGGGTTTGCCACTTCAAAAAGGGCACGGAGATTTGTAGCTACTGCTACAGCAACACAGTACTCTCAGTGCGACTTAACAGAAAGGTAAGTGTCCTTGGTACGATTTAGAGGCAAGCTTGGGAACTGGATTAATAAAAATGTTTGTCGTTTTCAGAGGCTGGTAGTATGTCTGGAAGAGAGCATATACATCCACAACATCAGGGACATGCAGATCGCCCATTTGATACGCGACACACCGCCCAATCCCCGGGGTGTATTCGCTCTTTCGACCAGCGATCCCTGCTTTCTGGCCTACCCAGGCTCAAGCACTGTCGGCGAAGTTCAAATTTTTGATGCTGAGAATCTCGTAAGTATCGCTTGCTCTGAAATGTATTTTACAACTTTGGATTTAGTATTTATTTGGATTAATATTGTAGCAAGCCAAGCTGATGATTCCCGCGCACAATAGCCCTTTGGTTGCTCTCACCTTCGATTCTAAAGGTGCGAAGCTTGCGACTGCCTCAGAAAAAGGAACCGTCATACGAGTGTTCCAAGTCTCCGATGGTACAAAGTTGTTCGAATTCCGACGAGGAGTCAAACGCTGCGTGTCTATCTGCAGTCTCAACTTCAGCACGGACTCGGTTTTCCTCTGCGTATCCAGTAATACAGAGACTGTTCACATTTTTAAAGTCAAACTGTCGCAGGACGAGTAAGTAGCTACGTTGCAAAAAAGACTAGAAAGTTTAAACAGGTGGGATTTTTAATGATTGGTTGGGTTTCAGAGTGCCTCCGGCAGGCGCGGCACAAGAGGATGACTCTTGGGTTGGCTATCTTACTAAGGCTGTGACTGCATCTGCAAGCTACTTACCTACCCAGGTCACTGGAGTTTTCACCCAAGGACGTGCTTTTGCTACCCTACACTTACCTTTCCAAGGACTCAAAAACATATGTGCCATTGCAGTGTTAGTTAACCAATGATTATTTCTTTTAGCACAGGGGAATTCTGCATAATATTTACAATTTACTTTATTTTTATTTGCAGAATTGAAAAAGTTCACAGGTTACTAGTGGCCAGCGAAGATGGCTACCTTTATATTTACAACTTTGATTCTGCAGAAGGACAGAATAACGTTCTTTACAAACAGCACAGGTATGATATTTTATAATATTTTAAAAATCATACAATTGGTTTTCAATAACTACTGTTGCATTAAAATATTTGTTTTGAATACAAGGTTGTTCAAAAGAACGGAAGCAAGCGACGCTACCCCCGCTACTGGATCCGCTAGTGGAACTACTCCCCCTATAAGTATACCAGGAGCACAAAAAACAGGTATCTGTTTCAGACCTTATAACTGATACGTTTGATTTTTTTTCTTTTATATAATCGCATGTTTTTAGAAAGATAAATATTTTTAAATTTTTTATTATTAAATTTGTGGAAAAAAATGGCAGGCGAAAATGCTTCAACTATGTAAAAACTCTTTCATTTGAAGTTTAACGTTTAATTTTATGATACAGAGATAAAAAAAAGAGTTTTGCATAATCTAAGCACAAGTAGAAAAGGTGATAAACTTAGCCTTTTCTACTCGCGGCATGCCAAACACCCACACACACATACACACTTCAATTCCTGTTTTTGAAAAAAAATTTTTTTCTGACTTTTTAACTGTTTTAAAGATTAATAATTGATAAAGTAGTGGGTAATTCATAATTTGAGTTTAATTCGTGATTTAATTTGTTATGATTATTCATTTATATCAAACTGTTGGAACGATGCATGTTTGTTTGCATTTTTCATAGACCTACATACTATACAAATCAAGTTTTCCTTGACAAAGCAACATCAAACGAGTTGACAGATCCAATGTAAATAATTGAAGTACATTATTAATTAGATTTACTATTAGTATACAAATACAGTATCATGTACATACAGAACAAAGTAGATAATTTGGTGCATCACGTACGATTCAGTAATATTTCTATGCGTAAAAAATTTCCTTTAAAAAAATACACTGAATGATTTATATTTGCCAAGTCCAGTAAAGTAGATAAAAAGATTTTGTTGAAAAAAAAAAATTGTGACATTTGAAAAATTAATTGCTTGATCTTGATAGCTGTAAAATACTATGCTGTTGACGTTTGAATTCCTAATGTTGCATCCGTTGTTTCTCTTTTTTTTTTTAATCTATTTTATAATACATTTTTACAAGCTACTCCCCCTTTTTTCGCGTACGTGTGTGCGCGTGTGTGTTTGTGCGCCGGAATAACGAACGCATTAGAAGCCTCTCATTGCTTGTTTCCTTTATCGCTTTTGATCTGCCCTTGATTGAGAAAAGGAAAGAAAGAAAGACATGAATTCTATTAAATAAATATTGACCGTTAGTATCTTTCAATTAATATTTTATTTATGTCAATGTCATTTGTCACATACATTACGAAATGATAATTCTTTTAATAATGAGAAAAAAAGAAAGAAAAAAACGTTCTTTTAATCACATAACTATAATACTATTTTTCTATTTGTTCAGTTTCAAAATATCTTCACGCATAATTCTTTTTCCTAATGCCAAAAAAAAAGTTATTCAATCAATAATTATGCGCGAGATATTTGGTTAATTAGCGGTCAAGTCTACAAGCAGAAAAGTCGAAAAGGACTTTTGATGAGAAAAAAGGAAAGAAAGAAAGTATTAGAGAAAAAATTAAAAGACAATAAAAAATAACGAGGAAGGAGTAACGGGAGGGAGGGGCACGTGGGGTTGTCGAAAGAGTCGAGACAAAAAAAATAGTAATTTGATTACAATTTTCAAAAAAAAAAAAAAAAAGAAAAAGAACTCAAGTAGTATTTCTCTGTGTTGCATTTTCTCTTCCTACATGTATGTGTCCTTTATATATATAAAAAAAAAATTATTAAAAAAAAAAGAAAAAAGTACACCTGCCGCAGCCTCACTTTCTCTTTCCTCCGAGGGTTCGACGTATATCTCGGGCCCGGTTCGCAGTTGGCCTCACTTTGATGTGTATATTTTTTTTCTTTTTATTATCCGCCGAAGCCTGCATAAATAGCTACGCGGGTGCGTTGCGCGGCCGCTCGCCAAACACCATGTCAGGTACTGGTATACCCTTTCTCTATTCTCTCAACTCTATTAGCGGCCAACCTTACCCCTAAATTTAAAAAAAAAATGAAAAAAAAAGAAAACAACTCCCCTTTTGACTCTATATATTTTTGTTGTTTTATTTATTCTAAATTTTGCGACTTTTGTTATTTACACAGCACTCGTCCATCACTATTTATATAATAATATTTAGCTTGTTTTCTCGAGCACGCTTTGTTAACTAACGGCTAAATCGTTCACCTTCGACTTTCCCCCACCCCCTTCTCTCTCTATCATGAGCTTTATCTCCTGCTAAACTAATCCTTTCTTTCCTCAGCTATGTGAAATCTATACTGCATACTGTATCGGAGCGAGTGTAGTTGGTCGACTAACAGCCTAACTCTCCGCGCACTAATCAGCGCATGCACACTTTTTGGGCGATTATATCGTAATATGGGAACTAAGGCTCTCTGGCTATTTTTTTTTCTCCTTACTTCGCGATACACACTTTGTTCATCTGTCTTTACAACGCGATTTCTTCAGGGCCCCGTTCCGGGTTGGCCTTCCTCTCTCACGCTTATGTTGTCGGCGCACGCTTGAAGCTACCGCGCGCTCGCGTATCTAGCTTGCCAGAGCACACACACACATGTACACACACATACCCATACAGCACGCAGCTTTTTTTATATGTATATATATATATGCCACGCAGATTGTGAGAGGGAGAGAGAGAGAGAGAGCTCGAACACGTATCGGCTGTATCGCGGTGTACGTTCGCGCGCGAATTCAATGGCTATTTACATTATTATTGTCATGTGTAAACGATCATAAACACACCCACCCACATACACTCTTTAGCACACCCATTGTTCACACCTACACGCATACACGATCATCTTCACAGGCACATTAATATAATGTCGCGGGGAAAGAATAATAATTATAATGATGATTATGATGATATACATGCGACTTGGGACTCTGTCCGTGACATGTTGCTTTTTGTTGATTGTGGTTGCGAGGATCACTGAAAAAATAAAATAATGATTATTACGATGATGTTGAACGCGGAATAATGCGAGGATGCGCGCGAATTTGAAACGAAGATTTTTTGATCTTTTTTATGTGAAAAATGGCTCTTCCTGTTTAGCTAATGTTGCAAAAATAAGAAAAAAACAACTTGTGTATACAAACGGTCTTTTGTTTCAGTTTTTACGTTTTTTTTTACTTATTATTATTTCGTGGCTCTGTACTTTTTCTTACTTTGCGATTGTTCTTACTTTCTTACTTTTCTAACTTTTTTTCGTTGATTGTTTAATCACAATTGTCTCTTATTTTTTTATTATTTTGAGAAAATTGGTATTTTTTCGTTGTTTTTTTTTCTTCTTATGTTTCAGGAAAAAGTAATGTTAAAACGAGTTTTTCTCAAATTTTCTTTAGAGAACATAGATGTGTATGCTTTTTTGAGATTACTTAAATTTCATTGCTTTGCTTTTTAAAACTCTCTAACAAAGTGTATTTGCAGCATCTGTATTCTGAAATCTGCTTTTCAAAATTTTTCATTTGAAATGTTGAAAATTTAAAAATAATTAGAAAGAAAGAATAATATTAGAAGAAGAAGAAAAAAGCACAAATGAAAACAGACAAATGAAAAAGAAAAAGTAAACAAAAGGAAACAATGCAATGAAAATACAATGTTTATTAATAAAAACAAAACTAGTTTTATTGGGAGGCTACTCTTATTTTTTTTTATATAACAAAAAATTTAAAAATAAAAAATCCGTAGCCTATAGTTTCATTCTGAATGAAATATTTTTCTAGACAGTTAAATGCGATTAGCGTTTGAAAACAAATAAAATTAAAACGAGCCGCAATTTGCAACCAATTGCAGAGATTGATCATACAGCACCTTCAGTGATTCTCGATCATAATCTCCAAAATCCGCCACTCGAGCGAAAAACGTAAGATCACGCCCACTTCACGTTTTATAATATAATAATAATTAATATATACAATAATTAAGAAAAAAAGTACCATTAAAGTTACAAAAAAAAAAGAAAGAAACAAAGTAAACAGAGCAAAAAAGAACACCCGTCGGCCGCAACGCTGTGGCAGCCCGACCGGACTAACAAACGAATATTCTTTTTCTGTGTTTCCTCCCGTCCTACCCCTGAACGGGACGCTATATAGATTCGGAGAAGTACCGAGAGATCGTGGCGGCGACGGAGAGCCCACCGAAGCCGGGCGAGGCGTTCCGGCTGGACGACGACTCGGAATTCCCGCCGGTGTCGACGGGACCGACGGCCCAGCCAACGGCGAACTGACGGGCTGGGAGGAGGCCGAGGCGCTGAGCGAACTAGACGGCTTCAGCAGCAGCAGCAGCGACGGCGACGGCGACCAGCCGGTTCCGGCGCCCCGCCAGAAGAAGAGGCCGCCGAAACAGCAAGCCGCCCCAGCAGCCGCAGCCTCTACCGCCCAGCAGCAGCCTCAGTCCCAGCAGCCCAAGAAGTAAGGCCACACACGGGATCCCCCTCAAAGTGTTGAAAATACTCCCTTAGCATATATATAAATAACATATTAACACAAGACACACAGTGATCAGCTGTTTTTGTTTTGTTTACTACATGTACATGTCTATCTTTCTGATTCCAGACTGCTCGGTTCCACTTTCAAGGTCTACAGTGGAATCTTCACCAAGATCAAGCGCAAAGGCAGCAGATCGCAGCCGTGACGATTCCACTGAGAGATACTTTAGAAAGACGGTTTAACCTTTATATATAGCGCTCGGAGTCTCTGCCACACGAAAAAAAAAACAAAAATAAACAAAGCGCGTTTTATATATTATTTGTCATTTGCGTCGAATCGATTCGCAGGGCAGCGAGCGAGCAAGAGATAGTTTAAACGAGCCGCGAGGCCGCGGGACTGCCCTTAATAATCGCCCACTTACCCCCTCCCCTTCGTCCTATAATCTCGATCGATCGGCGATCGGCCTCTCAAGCTAAACGCTGTTTGTTCGAACTAACATCTCCCACTTCCTACCCGTACACTTCTTACCCCCGTCGCTCTCATGTTTTTACTTTTCGGTCTATATTTCCTTTTTATTTGTCTTCAAAAGGGATGGGGGGTAAACTGCGCACCGTTTGCTGGTGTGTACACGTGCGTCGACGCTTAATTTAAATTTGATGAATTTTTATTTTATCCTTGTCTTTTACGTCTTAAAGCGTTCGTTTATTTAATTATTTCCATTACTTTTTTTTTGTTAAACTTAATGTCGGTGCCAACACTCGTAGGCTGAGATTTGGTTAAAACTCGATCTCGATTAGTGAGAATGAATTAGTTAAGCATAAATCTTTAGGTGTTTCCTTCGATCACTTTTTCTTTATTATTTTTGTTTTCTAAGATTACGAGAAATCTCGTATCAAGTTACGTTAGGACTTTAGCTTTGTTCGTAAGAGATGTGTCGCTAGCCGATTATTGGAATGAACATTTTGCACGTTATATGTAGAAAGAAAAAAAAACGAGGAAATAAATAAAATATGTACAATGCATTTCTTACGATATGAGGATTATAATCGTATACGGCGCGTTTAAAGCGCCGCGTGATGAAATTGAATTGTTGCTTGTGCAAAAGGTAATTTCTTAGACTCCGAATGACTGTAAATAATTATAAAGCGATACGTCGCGAATGACTTGATTTATATACATTTGACTTTCTTATCTTTGTTGTTTTCTTTCGGAATATGAAATATCGAATCGCGATGAATATACTTGAAATTCGTAAAAAAAAAAGTATGAATCGAAGTGTATAATGCGTTTGTGAATTCAGTTTATCCTCCCCTCCTTCCTTAACCCCTCCCCTCCCTTATCCTGAGAAAAAAAACGAAAAAAAATTTTATAAGCGAAAACGCGCGTTCGAACCACTTAGTTATTGTAAATTGCTGACTAGATAAAGAAAATGAAACAAACGCACTCACGTTTTCGTTGATAAATATCTATAAGTAGCTCATATTCGTGTAAACACTTAAAAACGAATGAACTTGTACGAGCGACTGTTTGAATTTTTAGGCGACACGTTCGAAAGAAGAATAAAAAAAGATGCGTTATGTGTTTTTGGATTGAGAATGTGACATCAAACCAGTTTTGTACTGAATCTTTTTTGGTAAATAGTTTTACTTTTATATTTAAGAGAAAAAAAAGTCGACAAAATAGGTAGAGAATCAATTTCTCTAAAATAACGGTTGTACATACTTTGAAGATTAATGCATTAAAGTTACTACATGTGTCAGATTTCTTATTAATAAATGTGACGATCAGAATTGTGTCTTATCACTTTATTTGCCTCTCTACCTTCAAGAATCTTTTATAAATGTCTTTTTTGGCGTGGAAATAATAGTAAAATATACCTACAAACATTGCGTCTATTCACGACTTTATTTTATATATTTTTTTTTTCATATTTTTTGTTCTCTTCGATCAAAATTCAAAAGCAGTTTTATGGATTTTGATGGAAGTGTATTTATAACAAGTATAAGAATGCAGTGGAGCTACAGGGGATAAGCAAAAGGGTCTATCTTTTATCCTCGACCGTGTTTTTTTATTCAATATATTTCTAAACTTTGCGAGACAGAATTCTTAATAAATTAAATCGTAATTAATGATTGTTTATTTAGATTACATATAATTAGATGAATTAGAAAATGTTAAAAATCATCGATGCACGTATAAAATTGCACGCATTTGTTATTTAAAAAATTACAAAATCATTTCTTATAAAGTCAAATTTATCTAAGTTTCAAGCAGCTTAAATTGCTTAACATTCATAAAAAATGTACTATTCTTTCACACGAATAATATCTCTCATTATACAATTAAGTTTTCACAAGCATCCATTTTTTTTTAATATCACAAAAATTTTTAAATATATTTCCAGTCAAAATACGAGGTCGTTAAAATTAAAGATTTTTAAATTATTCTGTCTCAATGAAGTAATCATGTGTTATCAATTTTTGAAAGTACTTTAATTTATGCAAAAAAATTGTATTTACTGCTATTTTATACACGTACAAAATTAATTATTTCACCTTAACCGTCAATACAATCAAATAAGAATAAATTATTATCTTAATGTTAAGGATTAAGATATTATTTGCTAAAACAAGTCTTTTTGCATATATCAAAGTATTTTTTTCTTTTTTTTTTGTAATTTTAATAAATTTTGTATTTTTTTTTCAAATTTGGCAGGTATAAATCTATTTCACAAAAACATTAGATCTATACTATAACTACAATTACAACTAAAAATTTGCTAGATGTTCTTAGCACCAATTTGTGGAAAAAATCAAAAAACAAAGTTAGCGTGAAAAAAGTGCTTTTTTTTTTAAATTCACTTTCATCAAAGCCGAGAAAGCGAAAATCTTAATTTATTAACAGTCTTACCACTATACAGTACACACAATACGTACTTGATATAAAATCTTGAATTCATTAGTTTATTGATTTATATGAACCATTAAAAATTATGGCTTTTGTGAAAAATGTACACGGTAATAGACAGGCCCTTTTGTCGTATGCTCACTGCAAACGAAATTACAAATTGCGTGGGAAAAAAATAAATTTAACTGTAGAGATCATCATCGCCTTCTTCCTGGAAAGGCTGGTCTCCTTGCGTTGTGTCCTGTGCACCAGTTGGTCCACTTTGCGGAAATCTAGAATTATTTTAAATTAATTTTAATGGGCTTAATTTATTTTACATACAAATTGCTTAAAAGTTTTTTTTGTTTACCTGAAGTTTGTGCCGAACCCTCGTGATTGCTGCAGGGTTTGAGCAAACATTTCATATTTGCGAATATCGTTGTCTGACACTGAACGTCGAGCAAACCTCATGGCTTCTTCAAAGTGAGCTCGTGTAATTTCTGGAACAGGATCTTCCTCATCCGTCTGAAAAGAACATGATTTAGTTTAGTTCATCCGATTACATAATAAACATTGGGTTTTAAATAAAAGTAACTCACGTCCATAGAGGCTCCAGGATTAGCGGCCTTTTCTTTTTCTCTGCGAATTTCTGTTTCAATCGACTGTCTAATAGCCAATTTGCAAGCACGTTGGCAAATTTCTGTGATGTCAGCACCCGAAAATCCATGTGTTACTTTAGCAATATAAGTCAGATCAACATCCTGTAAATGCATAAATTTGGTTAATGTGGTTACATAAAAAAATGTATCTATACTAGTAAATATTGTACCTCAGCTACAGGTGATCTGCGGAGATTGGCCTTAAAGATAGACTCCCGAGACTTCTCGTCAGGAAGTGGGATGTAGATCAACTGATCTAACCTGCCAGGTCGAAGAATAGCCGGATCAATGATATCAGGCCGGTTTGTAGCTCCGATGATGAACACGTTCTTTTTGGCGCCCATGCCGTCCATTTCAGTAAGAATTTGATTGATAACGCGGTCAGCTGCGCCGCCAGCGTCACCAACAGTACCACCACGCGACTTCGCAATTGAATCCAACTCATCAAAGAAAAGAACGCAAGGTGCAGCTGAGCGTGCTTTGTCAAACACGTCGCGCACGTTCGCCTCGGATTCACCGAACCACATGGTCAAAAGTTCCGGGCCCTTAACGGATATAAAGTTTGCCTGGCACTCGTTGGCAATGGCTTTGGCCAACAGGGTCTTACCGCAACCAGGTGGTCCGTAGAACAGAACACCACGTGATGGTTGCATACCGAACTTCAAGAATTTTTCTGGATGTTCTACTGGATACTGTAATTCAAAATTGTGATGCCGTTAATAATTGTTACTTTAGTATCATTTATGGCAAGTTCATATTTAACGAAGGACGTACCTGCACCAACTCTTGCAATTCCTGTTTGACATTTTGTAAGCCTCCAATGTCTTCCCAAGTAACAGTAGGAACTTCAACAATAGTTTCACGAAGTGCACTGGGACTGCTCTTGCTCATGGCGTACTTGAAGTTATCCATTGTCACGGCAAGAGATGACAGTACTTCAGCATCAATCTGATCATCTTCAAGATCAATCAAATCCATTTTTTCTCGAATTTGTTGTAAAGCTGCCTCAGAGCACAGTGACGCCAAGTCAGCACCGACGTGACCGTGAGTTTCAGCGGCAATCTTAAGTACAAAAATAAAACAATTGAATTAACTATGACAATAAAAGGGTTTTTTTAAGAAGTAAACGCTATTATGTACCTCTTCTAATTCGACATCATCGGCAAGCTTCATGTTTTTAGTGTGAATGCGTAAAATTTCCAAACGACCAGTTGCGTCTGGGATACCGATATCGATTTCACGATCAAAGCGTCCGAAACGTCTAAGGGCTCCATCAATGCTGTTGGGACGATTTGTTGCGGCCATTACAATGACATGGGAGCTTTGCTTCATCCCGTCCATAAGAGTCAACAGTTGCGAGACAATACGTCTTTCAACTTCACCATGAGTCTAAAAAATATTGAAAATAATTAAATTGTGGCCATACTTGAACAATTAAACATTTCGTTTTTTTTTTGTTTTAGAATATTTACCTTTTCTCTTTTTGGAGCAATAGCATCCAATTCATCAATGAAAATAATAGCTGGAGAATTCTTCTCAGCTTCTTCAAAAGCTTTACGCAAGTTGCTTTCAGATTCTCCAGCAAGTTTGCTCATGATTTCAGGCCCATTGATCAGGAAAAAGAAGGCTCCAGTCTCATTGGCAACAGCTCTTGCAATAAGGGTTTTACCAGTACCTGGGGGACCATACAACAAAATACCACGGGGTGGCTTGACACCAATAGCTTTGAAAAGCGATGGATGTCTAAGAGGCAATTCAACCATCTCCTTGATTTGAGCTAATTGTTTACGTACTCCTCCAATATCATCATAACCAACAGCATTAAGTGCTTCTTCTTCTTCCTGAAAATTTTACATTGAAATTTAATCTTTTGGAGATATATTTAATTCAAAACAAAATAGTTCAAAAAACAACAATTTACCTCTCTCTTAACAGGATCTCCGTCACAATGAATCACAGTTTCAGGAGCTACAATACAATAAGGTCCTGGATCAGTCTCAACAACCTTAAATTCTACTGCACGCATTCCACCACGCACAATGAATGTATCATCTTTATGAATAGGGCGATAAGCTTCCAGGAAGTATGGTTTCAAATATACTTCAAACAGATTGCTATAAGAAGATAATGAAAAAAAAGTTAGCTAGACTGGACCATATTTAAACCAGACATTTATGATAGGAAGTGTATATTTACCCTGTAAGACCTTCAACGGTATCATCAATAGGCAACACATGGATGCGCTTGCCATACTTAATATCTGGGCAAGATTGCACTGACACAACATCACTCAATCTGACTCTAAGGTTGTTCCTAACCACTCTGTTCATCAGAATTTTTTCATCTGGACAGTTGGCATCGGACAATACAATGCACACAGTTTCCTTGCGGCGTTTGCCCTTAAGCAGGACTGTGTCACCACGGAAGAGCTGCAGCTCGTCCATTTTAGCCTGGGACAATGCAACAACCGAGTTGTCATCATTGGCAGCTTCATCGACGAGCAGCCTGTTTGGCTTGTCCTTTTTGCGCAAGATAGCAGTAGCCAAGCTGTCAGCTCCGCTGTAAACCAAATAAACCTTATTAAACCAATCCTCCTGCCATTTAACCCTCTAAAAATAAATTCATTTGGCTTTCGCTCAAAATCTCCATTTTCCCCCCTCTTTTATTTTTTTAAAAACTCCCCAAAATCTAAATAAAAGCACCCCTGACTCATTATCACCCCAAAGCCATCTTCTAGAAAGATCGGACCGAGAGAGAGAGGGAGAGAGAGCCGATCTCGCCAGCAACTAAAATCGTCGGGGTGGTCATTTCGCGAACTTCCGACCTCCCCGCATCCTCGACCTCCTTTCGAGACCCCATACCCCAAAAAAGCCCCGCATCCTCCTCGAGAATATCCCTCCGCGACAAACCAACCCAGCCGACATGAAAACGCCTCAAGCTCTCAACATCTCTCCGTTTCTACAAAGGCCTTTGTCTGGCGACATCCCAATACAGAGCGAGAGAGCGAATAGAAGAGAGCTTGGCCGCTCGGCCATGATCGCGTCCCGATGACGGGGCGCTCCACAGGAGAGAGAGAGAGAGCCGCCTCGCTTCTAACCCGCCTGTGATTCCCCTCTCGACGTCCACGGATTTCGCATAATCATCGTCGTACATCCGCGCATCCTAGCCAAGAGCAGTATCCGCGCGGTCCTTCCCAGAGAACCGAGAGGAAAACAAGCGCGAAGGTTCGTCGACATGATGACAAGGTAAAATTGATGGTGTGCGCGCGCGGCGGCAGCAGCGCCCGCGAGGAAGAGGCGCGCGGATGCCGGTATACCCTAGACGCACCGATAAGCGAGGAACACTCACCTCTTAGGATCGCTCATTCTGGCGTTAAGTTGTCGATGATAAAGAGCAAAAGACGACTTCCTCGAGTAATCTCTTTCCAGGGGAGCGCTTGGGGGAGACTGAATACACGGCGAGGAGGGGGAGACGAGGCGTCGTGCAACTGCAACGTCTTCACAACTCACACTGACTCGGTTAGTCTGGTAGGACACGTATTTAAGCAGCTGCCACTGACGCCACCGCGATAGAGAGAAAGAGAGACGTATTATACACCGTACGTGTGTGCGCTGCAGGGCGAGTGCGCAACAACGGGTAAGCAACGGGTGGCCGACGGTGATGATACGACGCCGCGAGCTGCCCCGGACTCTTGCGATAGGCTTTCAACCTGATGCCGCGTACGCAATGGACGCGATTCTCATTTCCGCGGATACGAAGAGAGAAGAGATGCGTGTTCTTCTTGGAGAGGTTTGTAGGGGTACGTCTGTAGCTTCAATTGTTTTTTTTTTTTTTGGTTTGACAGAGGGAGAGGGGATTTTTCTTTGTCGTTGACGCGGAATTCTCGGAAATTGTTTCGCCGAGAGAATTCCCTTAAAAAAAACAAAAGGTTTTTAATTTTCCAAACCCAATGCGTGAAATGGAAGCTAGAATGGTCTTCTCTGATAAACTTTTTACCAATTTTCACGATTTTCCAAGAAAAACCTCCACATCAGCGTTGAATTTGAAAGCTTTGAAAAATTTTTCGTTTTTCCATTGGTGCGATGCTCTCCAATCTAAAGTCGAGCTACACCGGAAAGTAATGGAACAAGAGCGCAACAACACCGATTTCAAAACCCCCCTCCTTCTCCTCCCCCTTTTCCCAGAAAATTATTACCATAACATTGATACGGGAATCAAAGGTTTTTGCATCATAAAAACGAGTTTGTACGCGCCTTGGAAAACTAGCGCACAAGCCACGTGATCCCAAATGATTCGCATGAAAAAATTAATCCCCCACCCGCGCGCTCCGATGATGTGGAAAGAAAAGAGACGGAATCACCTTGCGCGCACACAGAGATATGAACCGCAAGAACAAAAAGGACAGAAAAGCGCGTTTGTCCGGGGTTGACCCAGCGACGGATAGAAGAGGGGGGTAGTCTGGTTCTAAAAAAAAGGTACACCGTCGCTTGTCATGAGTGCCTGAGGTGGTCTCTCCGCAAGAGTGAGAGAGAGCTTTGTTTACAGAGCGTCCTCGCGCTGAGTGTACACTGCGAGGGGAGGGAGCAGAGCGGAGGAGGAGCAGCAGCAGACTGCTAAGAGTGGAAAACGGACGTTTCGCGGAGAACAACCGTGCGCTGCTGCCCTGAGGAGAGAGTCCGATACGCGCAACGATGGCCGGGATTAAAGGTTAATTTTGCAAATTACTTAGCGCCGAAGGCAGAGTCCGAGGCCCTTGGGTAAGCGGGAGAGCCGAGACGGCGGCTCTACCCGCTTTTTAACCTACGGCCAAAGACTCCGCCCGATCGATCAACTATATCTGCTTTGAATGACTACCTCTTATTTTTTGTGTACACTTTTTTTGTTGGGATGATTTTTTGTTGTTGATAAGATTATGCGGGTGAGAATGCGAGAGCTTTGACTTTATTTCCTGGAGAGTCTTTAAAGTGTATTTGTTGTTTTTGTTTCATGCTATTGTTGGTCTATTGGATATCGGCGTGTTTAGCGTGAGTATTCTAATGTTTGAATAAATTTAGCACTCTTGACAACTTTGATTGTTACTGAGCTTCTATATCTTTTTGCAGACTTGTTACCTTAGCCTTTGCAGGCTCCATTGGTATGACATTTGTCATTCTTGGTTGTGCACTTCCATATTACAAGTAAGCTCTGATGGATTTTTTTATTGAATTTGTTAACAAACTCAGGATGGTATTTGTTAGATAATAATTGTGTACTGATATTTATTTCAGAGTTTGGTGGCCATTTATAGTGGTGATATTTTACCTTTTATCCCCTATTCCTACACTGTTAGCTAGACGTTACTCAGAAAATACAGGATCTTCAAGTAATGCTTATCTAGAGTTAGCAATATTTATTACAATGGGATGTGTTGTATCATCATTTGCTCTTCCAATTGTGTTATCAAGATCCCCAGAAAAAGCTCCAATAGTAAGTAAACTTTTTTTGTGATTATGCTAGAGTTAATAGAAAATGAGATAAAATACTTATTATTCTTAATATTGTAGATAAAACCAGGGGCTTGTTATTTGACACTTGCTGGCAATGTTGTTGTATATGCGACTATTATTGGATTTTTCATAGCATTTGATCACGAAGATTCTGATTACAGTATGTGGTGAATGATTTGACAATCGTACTTATTTGTTATGGTAAGATCAGTTTAAAACCAAATAATATTCTTGTACCTTTTTGCAATATTAAAAATATCATATGTATTGCAGATTTTTTACAAGATTGAAAAAAAAAGAATGTATGTCTGCTGACTGACTGATGGCTACGCTTTTAATTCTAAACATATAATTCTCATTATGCACTGCTGATATACAAGTTGGAGAATTTTGTCTACGCTACTCCAGACTATTTGTATTACCACATGAAATGAGTTGTATAGTGCTACCATGTATAAGAGAATATTTGTACCATGTTCTTAAAAAAGAATACAAAAACAACTAGCTTCAATAATATTTATATCAACTTTTAACAATGTAACTGTGTTTCTTCATATTGCAAGAACTGAAAAATTTTGCTCAAAACTATACACCGACTTGTTTAAGTAACTGAATTTTAAATTTGTAAGAAAATTGACATTAAAAATTATCTGTAACAAAATTATTTTTGTTATTAATAATTCGCTTTTTTTTTTAATTTTAATTTTACGATCTTTTCATTTCTCCGTTCAAGGAATCCACAAATCTGTTTTATCGTTGGCCGATAACAAGCAAAGCAGATTTCCGCGAAGCCCAGCCCCTTGGGGCACAGCTGCTCTTCCTCTCCCGTGTATTTTTATCTTTGTTTTCTCCCTTCATTCTGACATGGACCACGAGATCGTGCGCGATAAACGTCAACAGCAGTGCCTCCTTATTACGAAATTTTAAATAACCAGCATATCCGGTATAGATATGCGAAAATTGCACAAGCAAGTAATACGTGCGAGATTCCAAAATGAATCTCGTTTAACGTCTGGCTTTATGGTCATTAACCTTTATGGGAGGTAATAAAGCAATTGCCCGTTATAAAGTGTTTTTAATTAAAGCTCCCTCCATAACATCCAAGTGATTCATGCCTAGCAACAAGTCCCGAGAGTCCACTACTGTTTTAAAAAAAAAAACGTGTATACTTGATGCTGCTACGAGATAATCGCGTTACAAGGTGCTCGTTTGTTGTCAATTATTTTTCGCGAAAATTTGTAATGTGAAACGAAAATGCTGAGATCAAAGTCGATTGGTAATGTCAACAGTGATTCTCCGGATATTGTTATTGAACTGACTGAAGGTAATTGTTGGCCATAGTGTTTTATAAGTAGTTTATAAATTTTGAAGAAAACTTGATTGTCATGCTCATTCTTTTGTTCTTTCGCAGCAAATCCTTCTAATAGCCGTTCTCCAAATAAAGTTAATAACATAGATTTTGCCTTGGACTGCAAGACTGAAAAAAATGGCAGGAGTCTTAAAAATGGGGAAAAATTGTCTAGTAAAGAAAAAGGTATTATTTTTTTTATATTTTTTTAATATCTCTGCAAATAAGATTTTGTACTAAATCATATTTTATTTTCTATAGATTCGGAGGCTGAGGATTATGAATCTAACGAGACAACTAACTTGATATATCCTTATACAACATTAAGAACATCAAAATTATCTCCAGAGGCTCTTGAAGAGCAGGCTGTAAATATAGCCAATAAAATGGAGCGCAAAAACAAATTCATGCAAGATGATCCTGTATCCGAATTGTTACGGATAGAAATGATAAGGAACATGCCTCAGAATTTAACTCTCAAAAGATCTGTTAAAGCTAAGCTATCACTATCTGTCAGTCAAAAAAGTAAAAAGAGACCTATTGGGTATTGGAAAAAATTAAGATATAGATTTAGTATGAGCGTGACAAAGGTAATTAAATACACTTATGAGATTTATACTTTCTATTTGCATTTACACTAAATGTTTTAATAATTTTCAGCTAAAAACAGCATTTTACAACTTAGGCTCATCCTTTGAACTTTGGCAACAATCAATTAAAGTCATTGAGGGTCATTTTGGAAGTGGAATAGCAACTTATTTCAAATTTTTGAGATGGCTCTTTATTATGAACACTATTGGTTGTGCATTCAGTATTTTATTTGTAACACTACCACAAGCATTAGTCCAGCCCTATGGAGACAAAACTTTCAGCTCACGTGATTTACTTTTAGGGAATGTAAGCTTGAACACCAAGCTTGATTGTTTTTTTTTTTTGTTTTTTATTCTCTTAGGTTTGATTTATTTCAATTTGATTTGTCATTTCAGGGCTTTTTTACAAACAGTATTCTTTATTACGGATTTTACGCAAATAGCACATTAACGATCGACTCGAAAATCTCATATGACATGCCGACAGCTTACTTTTCGACGTTTTTATTTTGTTACCTTTTTACCTTTGTTTTATTATGCTTCAAGTGAGTGACATTTCGTTCATCCTTTTATTTTTTTGTTCACTAGTCAATTTGCTAAAAAAAAAAAAAAAGAAAACCAAATTTTTTCAACTCGCCCCTCACATTGTTCTATTCGCTTGCAGAGTCGCTCGGACGTACCGCAAGTGCTTCATCGAAACGTCGGGCGGCGCATACAACCGCTACGCCAACAAAATCTTCTGCAGCTGGGAGTGGGGCATCTCGTCGGAGAAGGCAGCTAATCTCCGCTCAGCCTCGATTTACCGCGAACTGCAGGAGCTGCTCTGGGAGACGAGAAGCCTGTCCGAGCCGGTATCCTGGGCCAGCCGACTGCTCACACTGCTCATTCGCCTTGCCATGACGTCGCTTATCTTTAGTCTAATATGCGGCACCGGCGGTCTGCTCTGGCTGCTGCTGATCGAGCGTCGTAACGACGAGTCGGCCCTGTGGCCTGGACTGCGCGTACCTCTCCTCATGACTTGCATCGTCAACTGCCTACCGCCACTGCTTGCCTGGTCTGTCAAGTACGAGCGCTACGCCAAGGATCGCATCGGCTTCTACGTGACGATGCTGCGGGCTTACGCGATAGCCGTGGTCGCTGTGGCGACGCTCCTCGCCTACTGGCTGGCCGAGGGCATGAGGGCCGCCGGCTGCTGGCAGACCCGGCTCGCCCAGGAGCTCTACCGGCTGCTCGTGCTCGATCTCCTCGTCTCTCTACCCCTTGGCCTCGTTATCCAGGCTGTGCGCTACGGGCTGCGCCGTCGATTCGGCCCGCCAGGCTTCGACATGGCCCGTAGCAGTCTCGGCCTCGTCTACAACCAGAGCCTCTTCTGGCTGGCTCACTACTTCAGCCCGCCTCTCGCAGCTTTCGTCCTCCTCAAGCTCCTCGTCACGTTCTACGTGAAGAAGCACGAGCTGCTTGGTCTCTGCGAGCCACCGCATCGCTACTGGCGCGCCGCTCAAACCCAGACGCTCTTTCTCGCGCTCGTCTTCCTCGCTATGCTGGCTGCTCTTGGGATTCTCGGCTATGCTTTTCTCCATGTCGACACTGGCAGCTGTGGACCCTTTGCCGGAAAAGTTTACACGTGGGAAGCGGTTGCCGAACGTGTACTCAGCGTCCGGCGTGACAGCGCGTTTTGGAATGTTCTCGCGGATGTAGTTAATCCTGGCACCGGCATTGCCCTCCTGATTGCCATGTGGTAAAGCTCGTTTAAAAGTTTTTAAAAGTTTGATTTCAAATGAAAAATTATTATTCACATTGCGTTATTTTTTATTCAGCGTGGCTGTGTATTACTTAAGAGCTAAAGCTGAGGCTTCCAAGCAAATGGTCAATATTCTGCGAGAAATGCTCGTCTGGCAAGCGCGAGACAAGGAGTTCCTTCTCAAAAATTTCACCTCGGCAAATAAAAAAAGTGAATATAATCGTATATCACTTCGATTAAAAACCATTTGATGCTAAAAATTTAATTTCCCTTTTCTTTTTGTTAATTAGCTCTGTGGCCGAGACATCGACCATCGTGCAAGCTGACAGGGACATCCGAGACCAGTGATCCGACGCGCGATCGCGCGCAGGTGAACGAGCCGTCGACGAGTTACTAAAAGTAAAAGGGGATCCCGCATTTATTTCTAGGACAATTTTGTTGAGCGGAAGAAAATAAGACTGCATGCCGGAACTGTGCCAAATGCATTAGACACAAATCGTTTTTATATATATATATTATATATTTTATAAATATATACACTTTATACATCTACGATTCTATATACGAACAATTATACGTAAATTACACTCTATAAGAGAAGCATATAATTTTATACGCTATGTATATAGGATGATTATTTATTCAGAGTAAATATAGATTATATATTGTACCACTTGAACAAGACAAATCATTCTGTATTTAAACCACCCTGTACACGCGGCAATCTCCATTCCCAACAACCAAAAGCCAGCCTGCGTCGCCATAACAACGTTTACAGAGCGTTCGATCGCTCTCCCAACCTGTTCATCCCGACTAACCTCAGTACTCCCCCAAACATGTAATCCTCTCCCCCCCTTGCCCCCAGTCATTGTCAACAATAGGCACTTGTGCCTAACAAAACACAAGGATGACGGAAAAAGAAAAGTGTCCACCCTTACCAAATCCACTGGCCAGCGGCGTCCTCGACTTTCCCCCCTTGCACCTCGTGCGCGAGGCCGAGGCTCGACTGGAGCAAGAGGAGGCTGAAAGAGGCAGATTAGCCGACGCCTTACCCAGCAACATAATCAGCCTGAGAGAGCTGAAACGTCGGGAAGAGGCTAAAGAGACGCCGAGACAGAGGAAAAGACGCTCGACCAGAATATCCGTGACTCCTTGTGTAGAAGATGTACGTACTTATACCCTATCCCATACGCGAGTTTTATAAAAAAGGAAGAATCTTCGTTTCCAGGCAATCTGGTACAGGGAAGCCGACGTGCCAAGGTCGATCGAGGACCAGTTCGTGGAGATGCGGGCCTCGCACAGGCGCGACCTGTTGGCCAGGATAATCAAGTGGCTGCCGGAGATAACCGGCACGAACTTCCCCCTGAGGCGCCGGCACTACGGCTACCTCGTGCCTTACGACCGCCGGCATCTGGTCGAGGCGGAAAGACGCTTATCCCTGAAGCTACGTCGGCGAGTCGGGTAAGGCGATATAAACTTTGGTAAAAGACACTTTATAACCCTTATTATCTTTTTTAGCTACCGGAGGAGGCTGTTGGGCCTACAGAGAGAGGTGATCGAGCTGTATTACCAGTACTACGTGTCCGAGAGGCTGCTGGTCGATCCCCTGCTGAAACGGCGATTAGGCCTGCCACCGCCAATCTGGCCGGCGTTCGTACTCCGGGCCCCGGTGCCTTGGCGCCAGCCCCGCATAACCGCCCGCAACTTCATGTACCACAACCTCTTCATCGGCAACGAGATTCATCGATGCATCAGGCAGCTCTACCACGACAAGTCAATAAAACTAGCTTAAGGTTTCTCTTTACCGATTCGTCTCTCAATCATCTGTTTTTGTATTCAGATACGAGTCGTTCAGGATAGTGAGGCTGAGCGATCTCGGTGGTTTGCCGGTCAGAGGCCAGGAGCTGGTTAACCGAGTCACCGAGAGATGCGAGGCTGCCAAGAAGTACCTGGTGACCAATTGGCTGGCCGACGTTGCCGAGCTGTTTCTCCTGAGGCAGCCGGCTTGGAATTGGCTGTTCGAACATAAGCCCGACGCTTCGACCGATCTGTTTCAGCGATATCTGGATAGCGTGAACGCGTTGCTGTCTGGCCAGCTGCGACGAATGATTCTTTATACGCTGAGCGACTTTAGGGACTTTTTAATTCGGTATGCGGATGGTAATTACTTTGAGGACGAGTATAAGGATCTTACGTTTATACGGTTGGTAGATTTTTGGTATACCGATCTTTTTTTGATTTTTTTTTTTTGAGATGACGATTTTTCGTTTTTATAGTCAACCCTTTTTGTCGCTCACCGTCAAGACCGCTATCGTACACGCCGACCTTGAGTGCGAGCCTTCGGTCAACGAGATGCGAGCTGCCTTGTCCAAATGCTTCAACACGATCATACAAACAAGCTCGGATATTCCAAGTATACAAAACATACTATTTCCTGAGGTCCGGGAAAAAACGAACCTGTACTCGGTGCATCGGCCGGAAAAAGATGTGGGTATATAGCAAACCTATCAATTTTCACATTGAAAAATACTGAATTTATGTTTGTTTCAGATCAAAGCGATAATCGATCAGTCGCTGAAGGTCTTTCTGAACAACGCCAAGGGCCCGAAAATCTTTATGAAGCAATACGAGCCGTATTTCTATCTGCTCGACGGTACGGCAGACAAAGAGCTCGACGATTTCATGGGCAGCATACCGCCGCCTTATCTGCGCGACTGCGCCGGCAGGATCAGGGGCTACGACGAGCAGAGGCAGAAAATGTTTGATCTCCGTAACAAAGTAAGGCTTGACGACAAAAAAAGCTTACCTTCCATACAAACCACAATAATTCATAATCCAGATACCGCTGAATCTCGTGGAAATCGACTGCAGCGTGCTAAACAAGCACCTGCGCGACGTGCTGTACAGCCTGCGCAACCGCATCCTCGAGCACTACGCCAGCCAGATCCGTACGATCCATCGCGAGGTCTGCGCTAGCTTCGACGAGATAGCCGAGCGCATCTCGGCAATGCCCGAGGCCACGGTCGACGTGGTCGAGCTCTACAACTACCTGCTCGAGAGTCGCGACTCTACCATGTTCCAACTGCGCTCGCGCCTAACCGAGAGCTCGGCGTTCCTCCTCTTCCTCGCTGAGATGCGGGCTGATCTGCCGGCCGCCGATATCCAGCTGAACTCTCGGGCTCTCACGTGGCCGCGCGACATGGAGTCCGTGATGGACCTGGCAGCCGGGAGGATCGGCATGCGCAAGGAGTTCGTCGAGGGTGTGCTTAAAGAGCGTAGACAGGCATTCGACGTTAGGATAACCGAGCTGCAGGCTCGAATCGAAGTGTTCAAGAAGCGGGATCCCCCTGTGCTGACGTATGACGAGATGAAGGACGCGGTGAGCGAGATCGAGGAGATAGCTCAAGGTAAGCTAAGGCGGCCTTAGGTAAAGGGAATCGTTGCTAATACTTTATCTCGCAGAGATGAAGGACATCGAGCGCGAGGCAGAGGAGATAAAGGTCGAGGAGGGACTGCTGGACCTCGAAGTCAGCCCTTACCTCGCCCTGCCGGGCATGTCCTCCGCCGTGACGACCTTCCAAACGCTCTGGCGTACGGTCCTCTCGTTCCAAGAGGGCTACGAGCGCTGGATGTTCGGCCCGTTCCAGGGCCTCGACGCCGACGACGTGCGCGAGCGCGTCGACGCCGCGTGGAAGTCGCTGTACAAGCTGTCGCGCGCCCTGGCAGATCAGCCGCAAGCTCGTAGGGTCGCCGAAATGACGCGCGGCAAGGTCGACAAGTTCCGGCAGTTCATGGGCCTGCTCAGCAGCATCTGCAATCCGGGCATGAGGCTGAGGCACTGGCAGGTCATCGGGCCGGAGTTCATACCCAAAGCCAACAGCAGCCTAGCCGAGATGATAGAAATAGGATTACCAGGGCACGAGGAGAAGCTGGCAGAGATATCGGCTGCTGCGTCGAAGGAGCACGCTCTGGAGACTAGTCTGCACAAGATGAAAGAGGAGTGGGCGGACATACACTTCGAGCTGAGTCCTTACAGGGAGACAGGGGTGCAGGTTCTGTCGGCGGTGGACGATGTACAGCTGCTGCTCGACGAGCACATACTACGCGCCCAGACGATGCGCGGCTCGCCTTTCATCAAGGCCTTCGAGGCCGAGATGCAAGCTTGGGAGGAGAAGCTTATCACGATGCAGGACATTGTTGACCAGTGGCTCGTTTGCCAGGCCACCTGGATGTATTTAGAGCCTATATTCAGCAGCGAGGATATCATGAGGCAGATGCCCACCGAGGCTAAAAACTTTCGTAAGGTTGATAAGACTTGGCGACAGATTATGGCTTACGTGTCGGAGGACGTTAAGGTACTCAGGGCGACTGGTATGCCGGAAATGCTGCCCAAGTTCAAGGAGTGCAACGAACTGCTGGATGACATTCAGAAAGGCCTTAATGACTATTTGGAAAAGAAACGACTGTTCTTCCCTAGGTTTGAGATTTTTTAATAAATTAACGTGTTCTTGGTTATTCTTCGATTAACTCATTGGGACATTCGTTAGATTTTTCTTTTTGTCGAACGACGAACTATTGGAGATCCTGTCGGAGACAAAGGATGCCCAGCGTGTCCAGCCCCATTTGAAAAAATGCTTCGAGGGAATCAAGAGCCTGCGCTTCATCAAGGAGGACGAGATCATTGGTATGCTGTCGGAAGAGGAGGAATACGTGCCGTTCAGTGGGAAAATCAATCCTGGCGACGCGAAGGGCATGGTCGAGCGATGGCTGTCTCAGGTATCTACAAAAATTCAAACTCAATAAAAAAATACGAGTTTAAAACTCATATCTCGTTTTTAGGTCGAGGAGCTGATGAAAGCCTCACTTCGTGACATAGCCCAGGACAGCGTGATCGCGTACTTCAAGACGCCTCGGGAGGACTGGATCCTACAGTGGCCGGGGCAGATCGTCCTCTGCGCCAGTCAGATCCACTGGACGAGCGAGGTCTGCGAGTCCTTCGAGGACAACTCGACCCTCGACTATCTCAACACCTGTTCGGCCCAGATCGACAGCACGGTCGCCCTTGTCCGAGGCAAACTCGAGCCTGGCTCTCGTATAACCCTCAACGCCCTCATCGTCATTGACGTACACGCGCGTGACGTTCTGAAACTCCTCGTTCAGGGACACGTGTCGGACGTAACCGATTTCGACTGGATAGCTCAGCTGAGGTGCGCAGACTATATTCTCTTACAGTCTTGTGAATCTGACTGACAATCGATTTTTATGCAGGTACTATTG
This sequence comes from Anagyrus pseudococci, assembly GCA_030522585.1. Classification (NCBI taxonomy): domain Eukaryota; kingdom Metazoa; phylum Arthropoda; class Insecta; order Hymenoptera; family Encyrtidae; genus Anagyrus; species Anagyrus pseudococci. The sequence continues at coordinate 79,915 of JAPYYQ010000003.1, read as the reverse complement.
GATCGAGGGTACTGTCATGGTATCGATGATCACGACCGACGTAGATTACGGTTTCGAGTACCTGGGCAACAGTCCGAGGCTGGTGATAACACCGCTGACCGATCGATGCTACCGTACGCTCATGGGTGCGCTGAAGCTGCATCTCGGTGGTGCGCCGGAGGGACCGGCCGGCACCGGTAAAACCGAAACCTCCAAGGACTTGGCCAAGGCTCTGGCTAAACAGTGCGTAGTCTTCAACTGCTCCGAGGGCCTCGATTACGCCGCCATGGGCAAGTTCTTCAAGGGGGTAGCGCAAGCCGGCGCTTGGGCCTGCTTCGACGAGTTCAATCGTATCGAGCTCGAGGTCCTCTCTGTCATCGCCCAACAGGTTCTATCGATCCAGGCAAGTTGTCCAAAGCGCTTTGCATTTCTGTTTGGACGTTAACGTTTATTTTTGTTACCAGATGGCCGTAGCTCATAATTTGGAGCGTTTCATATTCGAGGGTACCGAAATTAGTCTCGATCCAAGCTGCAACGTCATCATAACGATGAATCCCGGTTACGCGGGCAGACAGGAATTGCCGGATAATTTGAAAGTGCTGTTCCGTACTTGCGCTATGATGGTACCCGATTACGGCATGATCGGCGAGATCACCCTCTACTCTTACGGCTTCGTAAACGCTCGGCCTCTCGCCGACAAGATCGTCCACACTTACAAGCTCTGCTCCGAACAGCTAAGGTAAGCTTACCGATTCTATTAGAATTAACGATTCAACATACCAATCCAAATATTCAAGCTCGCAGAGCCACTACGATTACGGCATGCGAGCCGTGAAGACTGTGCTGGTCGCCGCTGGTAATCTGAAGCTCAAGTACACTAGCGAGGACGAGTCGATTCTCGTGCTGCGCGCCATCATCGACGTCAACATACCCAAGTTCCTCGCTCAAGATCTGCCGCTCTTCGAAGGCATTTACAGCGATCTCTTCCCCGGCATCAAATTACCTAGTCCCGATAGGGACGAATTGCTGCACTGGATCAAGGTGCATCTGGAGAATCGAAAGCTTCAGGCGACCGAATGGTACCTCGGCAAGATCATTCAGATCTACGAGATGATACTCGTGCGCCATGGTCTTATGGTCGTCGGAGACACGCTCTGCGGCAAGACTCAGGCTTGGCAGAGTCTCGCCGATGCGCTAACCGATTTATCTCAAGTCCGGCATGCTTCGATCAAAGAAATGCGCGTAGCTTACAGGTTAATACAGATTCAGCCTCGTTCAATCTCCTTTTTTTTACCGAATGCTTTATTTTCTTTTTAATCTTGTTCAGGATAATAAATCCAAAAGCAATAACACTGGGCCAGTTGTACGGGCAGTTCGACCCATCGTCGCACGAGTGGAGCGACGGTGTGCTGGCCAACACCTTCCGCGAGTTCGCCCAGTCGACGTCGTTCGAGCGCAAGTGGATACTCTTCGACGGGCCCGTCGACGCCGTCTGGATCGAGAACATGAACACAGTGCTCGACGACAACAAGAAGCTCTGCCTCATGTCCGGCGAGATAATCCAGATGTCGCAGAGAATGAACATGATGTTCGAGCCGGCGGATCTCGAGCACGCCTCGCCTGCGACCGTCAGTCGCTGCGGCATGATCTACATGGAGTCAGCTCAGCTAGGCTGGAGGGCTTTTTATGAGTCGTTCAAATTGGGATTGAAGGACAAACTGCTGCCGGAACAGCTCGAGCTTTTTAGCGATATCATCGACTGGCTCGTTCAGCCGATGCTCGATTTTATACGCCGGCAGTGTAAGACTTTTATCGAGATCGGCGAGCTGCATATGTTCACGGTGAGTGGCGGTGTTTACTTTGATGGCGAGATCGATTGATTGAGTTTGACTTTTTTTAACAGACTTTTACGAAACTGTTTGGCACGTTGATTTATCAAGAGACCCAAGTGAGCTCGCTGTGGCTCCAGTGTATTTTGCTGTTCAGCATCGTCTGGGGACTCTGCTCGACTTTGGTCAGCGAGAGCCGAGAAGCGATGGACGAGTTTTTTCGGAGGATACTACTCGGTAACGACCCGGATAATCCCAAACCGAAGAATTTTAAGCTAACGAAGCAGCAGCTCTTCCCCGACCGCAACACCATTTTCGAGTGGGTCTACGATAAGCGAAACAACGGCACTTGGATACCCTGGATCGAAACTGTGGTTGAGGTTTGTAGCCTTGTACGATTGCAGCTTAGGAAAATACACTTTTTAACGAAGATCGTTAATTTCAGGTCCCACTGCCGGCTCAAGCTAAAATGAGCGATCTCATAATCCAAACGAACGACTCGGCAATGCAGCGCTACTTTCTGCAGTTGCTCGTCGAAAACTCGGTACCTGTGTTGTTCGTCGGCCCGACCGGCACTGGAAAATCTACCGTTGTGCTTAATTACATGTTGGGCTTAGCCAAGGACAAATACATCCAAAACACCCTGAACTTCAGCGCGAGGACTAGCGCGGCTCAGACGCAGGAGATCATCATGTCGAAATTGGACAGACGGAGAAAGGGAGTTTACGGACCAGCCATGGGCAAAAAGTAAGAAACTGTTCATTTATAAAAAAAAAAAAACTAAAACTAAGTAATTCGATTATTAATTTTCAAGATGCGTTTTGTTCGTGGACGATCTGAGCATGCCGATGCTGGAGACGTACGGCGCACAGCCACCGATCGAGCTGCTGCGTCAGTGGATCGATCACGGCCATTGGTTCGATCTGAAGGACACGACAATGTTGCATCTCGTCGACATGCGTTTTGTCGCTGCTATGTTGCCACCGGGAGGCGCGTCGAACAAGATAACCGCTCGACTCACCCGTCACACGGTGGCGATCGGTATCGACTCGTTCGACGACACGACGATGGCCAAGATATTCGGCAGCATACTCGATTGGCATTTTAGCCACGATTTCGATCCTGGCATTGCTAGATTGGGTTAGCGATTTTAATTATTATTAAGCTAATAATAATCCTGCAAGTTGTTTGAACGTAATTATCACTGCAGGTAAGATGATCCTCGCTGCAACAACGGAGGTCTATCGCAAGGCGATAAAATCGTTCCTACCGATCCCAAGCAAGAGCCACTACTGTTTCAACCTGCGAGACTACAGTCGCGTTATCAGCGGTATCCTCCTGGTGCCAGCCACGCGAATGAAGGAGCCAGAAAAACTGATCAGGCTCTGGATACATGAGATCTACCGCGTATTTTACGATAGGCTCGTCGATCAAGACGATCGCGAGCTTCTGTTTGGCATGGTCAAGTACGGGACATACGAGCATCTGCGCCAACCTATAGACAAGATTCTCGAACACCTGCTTCGCGAGGGAGAGACGAACATCAAGAGCCACCACATGGGCGACCTTCTGTTTGGTAATTACATGGAGCCCGATGCCGATCCCAAGATTTACGACGAAATCACGGATTTCGAGGATCTCAAGGTGAGAACTTTGTTTTATTAATGTACGGCTTTGAGATTGAAACTTGATGTTCTTACAGGAAAAAATGAATTACTATCTGAACGAGTACAACAGCTTGTCCAAGACGCCGATGCACCTGGTGTTATTTCGTTACGCCATCGAGCATGTGTCAAGAGTATCCCGCGTTCTCCAGCAGGACAACGGGCACGCGCTGCTCGTGGGAGTCGGCGGTTCGGGTCGCAACTCCAGTGCCCGACTAGCCGCGAGCATGTGCGATTATCATCTGGTTACGATCGAGATGACGCGTAGTTACGGGCCAACCGAGTGGAGGGACGACATAAGGAATCTGCTGCTACGCGCCGGCTGCGACGGTCGGCAGACTGTCTTCCTCCTGAACGACGGTCAGATCAAGGACGAGTCGTTCCTGGAGGACCTGAGCATGCTGCTGAACACAGGGGACGTGCCGAATCTCTACGGCTCGGAGGAGAAGGCCGAGATACTGGAGAAGATGGCCGAGGTGGCGCGGGAGGCTCAGGCGAAGGCGGGTGGTCGAGCGACGGAGACCAGTCCGATGGCGCTATATGGGATATTCAACGAGCGCGTGCGCAAGTTCGTCCACGTCGTCTTCGGCATGTCGCCCATTGGGGATGCGTTTAGGGTGAGGCTGCGCATGTTCCCATCGCTCATCAACTGCTGCACCATCGACTGGTTCACCTCCTGGCCGGACGAGGCTCTGGAGAAGGTGGCGGAAAGACTGCTGAGTACGCTGTCGGTTAACGAGAAGAACAAGCTCAGCTGCGTAAGGATTTGCCAACACTTCCACACGAGCGTCTCTAAAGCTAGCGAGGATTACTACATGAGACAGCGCAGGCGGAACTACGTCACGCCGACGAGCTATCTCGAGCTCATCAAGTGTCTCACCAAGTTCTTTGACCAAAAAGTGGGTCTCTCTTGATTAATCTTTTAAGAAGAAGGGAACGTAGCTAAAAGATTGTTTTTTTTTTATAGGTGAGCGATATTAAGAAACAGCAGAACCGCTACATAGGCGGTCTGGACAAGCTGGATTTCGCGGCGGGCCAGGTGTTCCTCATGCAGGAAGAGCTGCAGGCCCTCCAGCCGAAACTCGTCGCTCAGTCTCAACTCAGCGACAAGCTGATGATCAAGATCGAGCAGGACACGGTGAACGTCGAGGCGAAAAAGGAGGTCGTCGCCGCTGACGAGGCCCTGGCCAATGAAGCCGCCGCCGCGGCCCAGGCTATCAAGGACGACTGCGAGAGCGACCTCGCCGAAGCGACCCCGGCGCTCGAGGCTGCCCTAGCTGCCCTCGACACCCTCAAGCCAGCAGACATTACTATTGTGAAATCCATGAAGAATCCACCGCCTGGTGTCAGGCTCGTACTCGAGGCTGTTTGCGTTCTCAAAGGCACGTGTGTCGATAACCGATTTGATACCGATCTCCGTATACGTTAACCACTGACGTGTAATATCGTCGTTACAGGGGTGAAACCCGACCGCGTGCCTGATCCTCTGAGCGGAGGCATGATGGAGGATTATTGGCCGCCGTCGGTGCGCATGCTCGGCGACATAAAGTTCCTCGACAGCTTGAAGGAGTTCGACAAGGACAGCGTGACGCCGGCGATAATGAACAAGATCAGGAATAAGTTCATCAAGGATCGCAGCTTTCAGCCGGAAGTCGTGAAGAAAGTATCGACGGCCTGCGAGGGCCTCTGTAAATGGGTCCGTGCCATGGAGGTCTACGACCGCGTGATCAAGGTCGTCGCGCCGAAGAAGGCCATGTTAGCCGAAGCCGAAGCCGAGCTCGCTTTGCAAATGGAAACGCTGAATTCCAAGCGAGCCCTACTACAGGTTATTTACAACCTGTACCCTCTGGATTTTGATATTTACCTACCGATCACTGACTGTTGATTTTCGCTAAACAGGAAGTATCGGACAAGCTGCAACAGCTGAACGACGAGTTCGCCGAGTGCATGAGAGAAAAGAAGAACCTGGAGGACATGATCGAGCTGTGCATTCAAAAGCTCGACCGCGCGGAGAAGCTACTGGGCGGTCTGGGCGGAGAAAAAACGCGCTGGAGCGAAGCCGCGGCTGCGCTGGGCGACAGTCTCGGCAATGTCATCGGCGACGTACTACTCGCCTCGGGAGTAGTCGCCTATCTCGGTGCTTTCACCGTTGATTATCGGGACAGCCTCGTGGACGATTGGCACGCGGCTTGTATCGAGGCTGAGATACCCTGCACCCTGCCGCCGTTTAGTCTTGCTGATACCCTTGGCGATCCTGTAAAAAGTATGCTAAATCACTTTTTTTTTCTTTTTATGAACTGTATTATTTATCTTACTCAATTTGTATGCCCCAAGTACGAAACTGGATGATACACGGCTTGCCGGCCGACAAGTTCTCCGTGGAGAACGGGATAATCGTGACAACGGCAGATCGCTGGCCTCTGATGATCGACCCACAGGTTCAGGCGAACAAGTGGATCAAAAGCTTGGAAAAGGAGAACAAGCTGTCGGTGATAAAACTGACGGATCCGAATTACACTCGGGTCATCGAGACAGCCGTCCAACTCGGTCTGCCTGTTCTCCTAGAGAGCATCCTAGAAGAGCTCGACGCCATCCTCGAGCCGATTCTACTCAAGAATTTTTTTCTACAACGCGGCGTGTTGTGCCTGAAGTTCGGTGAAAACGTGCTGGAGTACAATCACGACTTTCGTTTTTACATAACAACCCGGCTTCGCAATCCTCACTACCTGCCCGAGCTTGCGGTCAAAGTCAGCCTGCTGAACTTTACGATCACGCCTCAGGGCCTGCAAGACCAGCTGCTGGGTATCGTGGTAGCCAAGGAGCTGCCGGCACTGGAAGAGCGCAAGAACCAGCTGATCGTCGAAAGCGCCAACAACCGGCGTATACTCAAGGAGCTCGAGGACAAGATACTCGAGGTTCTCTCCGGCTCCGAGGGCAACATCCTGGAGGACGAGACTGCGATAAAGATTCTGTCCTCGTCGAAAATCCTCTCGGAGGACATAAGGGCTAAACAAGAGGTGGCGCTGGAGACGTCGCGCGACATCGACGAGGCGCGCGAGGGCTACCGGCCCGTCTCCCGCCACGCCAGTACGCTGTTCTTCTGCATATCCGAGGTGGCTAATATCGACCCGATGTACCAGTACTCCCTGCCCTGGTTCGTCCGGCTGTTCACCATGGTGCTCGAGGACAAGACGGCCAAGCAGAAGATGGTGGCAGAGCAGTACAGTCTCGAGCAGCGGATCGAGCAGATCAACGAGATGTTCACATCGACCATCTACCGCAACGTCTGTCGCTCGCTGTTCGAGACCCACAAGCTCATCTTCTCCCTCATCCTCTGCGTCGGTATTCTCCGCGGAAAGGGAGAACTCGACGAGGAGCAGTGGGCTTTCCTACTCACCGGTGGCGTCGCCCTCGATAATCCCTATCCCAATCCCGATCCGACCTGGTTGACCGACAAATCCTGGTCGGAGGTGACGCGCTCGTCGAATCTCCACGGCTTGGAGGAACTAAAGGAGTCGTTCGAGGCCGATATAGAGTCCTGGCACACTTACTACGAGCTGCCGAATCCCCAAGAGCGCGCCCTGCCAAAGCCGTTCGACCACATGACACCGGGAAATATGGAGCGACTTGTTATCCTCCGCTGCGTCAGACCCGACAAGCTCGTCCCTGCGATCCGGGATTACGTTATCGAGCGTTTGGGTCAGACGTTCGTCGAGCCACCGCCGTTCAACCTCCAGGACTCGTACAACGACTCCGACAACGTTACGCCTTTAGTGTTCATCCTCTCACCAGGTACAGTTCATTTCTTCAAACCCACTTCTTTTTTCAAACATTTTTTAATCTCCTTCCTTTTCGTTGCAGGATCCGACCCCATGAGCAGTCTACTCAAGTTCGCGGATGACATTGGCATGTCAGCTAAGAGCGTACGCGCCATATCTCTTGGCCAAGGCCAGGGCCCGGTCGCTGTGGAGGCGATAAACCGGGGATTACAAACCGGCGATTGGCTGGTTCTCCAGAACTGCCACCTCGCCGAGTCGTGGATGCGGGAGCTCGATCGCATCTGCGACGAGGTCATCGTGCCCGGCAGCGCACACTCCAAGTTCCGCCTCTGGCTCACGAGCTATCCCTCCAAGGCCTTCCCCGTCTCGATACTCCAGAAGGCGGTGAAGATGACGAACGAGCCGCCGGCTGGTCTGCGGGCCAATCTCTACCGCAGCTACATCAACGACCCCATCTCCGATCCGGCCTTCTTCAACGTGCGTACCACTCGCTTTGTATCGCACCCCGGTATACCGACATTTCGTACACCGATTCTAGGGCTGTCCTAAGCTACTCGAGTGGCGTCGGCTGCTCTTCTCCCTCTGCTTCTTCCACGCCGTAGTCCAGGAGCGTCGTAACTTCGGGCCCCTCGGCTGGAACATACCGTACGAGTTCAACGAGTCTGACCTGCGCATAAGTTTGATGCAGCTGCGCATGTTCCTTACCGAGTACGACGACGTGCCCTACGAGGCTCTGCTCTACCTCATCGGCGAGTGTAATTACGGCGGTCGCGTCACCGACGACAAGGATCGCCGACTGCTCAACTCCCTGCTACGGAGATTCGTGAGGCCGGAGGTCGTAGCTCAGTACGACTACGCGTTCTCCCCGAGCGGCGTCTACCATCTGCCGGAGAACACGGATTACCCCGGCTGCATCGAGTACATACGCAGCTTGCCTATAGGCCAAGAGCCCGAGGTGTTCGGGCTCCACGCGAACGCCGACATCACCAAGGATAATCGCGACTCCATGCAATTGCTCTCCGGCGCTCTACTCGCTCAGTCTCAATTAGGTCAATTTCTGTCGTCCCTCATACTCCGATCCTTTAAATCTGCACCCAAAATAAAAGAAAACGGTGTTATCGCGCGATCGCAGGCGGAGAATCAGCAGCGGAGACGAGCAGCGAGGCCATGGTGTACGATCTCGCCGGGGAGATTCTGGACAAGCTACCGCCTCGCTTCGACGTCGAGCACGTGGAGAACAAGTTCCCGGTGCTCTACGAGAACAGCATGAACACGGTGCTGCGGCAGGAGGTGATCCGGTTCAATCGCCTCGCCAGCGCCATCGAGCGCAGCCTCATCGAGGTGAGAAAGGCGATCCGCGGCACGATCGTCATGTCGCCGAGTCTCGAGGAGGTGTTCGCCAGCATGAGCGTTGGACGATTGCCCGCTTCTTGGGCGCGACTCTCCTATCCGAGCCTCAAGCCTCTGAGCAGCTACGTCGCCGATCTGCTTCATCGGATTGGCTTTCTGCAACGCTGGGTTGACGAGGGCGCCCCTAAGGTCTTTTGGCTGTCCGGCTTCTTCTTCACTCAGTCGTTCCTTACCGGTGTTTTGCAAAACTACGCGCGTAGACTCACCATACCCATCGATCATCTTGACTTTCAATTCGAGATCACGAGGTAACTTGGATCACAGAGAGGTTGATGAACTTTATTTTTCCAATCGATCGGCATTTATAGTTTCGAGACTCCTGAAGAGGTGGAAGAGGAGCCGGAGATCGGCGTCTACGTGTACGGCCTGTTCCTCCAAGGAGCGCGCTGGAATCGGGAGATTCGCGAGCTCGACGAGTCCCTGCCGAAGATAATGTTCGACGTGGTGCCGATTATTTGGATGAAGCCCGGGATCAAGGCGCAGTTCGTCAAGAGCAACGTCTACGAGTCGCCGCTGTACAAGACGAGCGAGAGGCGCGGCGTGCTCGCTACCACCGGGCACTCCTCGAATTTCGTCATGCTCGTGCTGTTCCCGACCAGCCGCGACGAGTCGCACTGGATCGATCGCGGTGTAGCTTGCCTGTGCCAGCTGGACGATTGAGAAACTGCGGGGCTTTTGTTATTAACTGTGTACATTGTTTTATCCGAGCGTAATGTTCTCCCTTTTTTTTTTAAGTGAAAGTAGAAATAAATGTATGCTTAAGAGAATTGGAGTTGGCTTTTTTTATATATACTTTGGAAATTGGTTTGAAAATTAATTTTTTAGAGGTAACTGCCGGTACGGGAATAAAAAAGAATGAATTTGAATGGGAACGCGGCGCCAGTGGCGCTCTTTTCGCGATTGGCGAATCCGGCGCCATTATGACGTCGGAAATTCAGGCGGGAAATCAACGGCAGGTAGACGCGTTGTTTGCCGGATGTCAAAAAGTGTTTGCCGGTCCAGCTGTGGTTTTTGATATCCATTTATCATGTCTTTTTGAGATTTTCAACGTTGATACGCGTATTTCGATATACAATGGATGATCTGTCTGTGTCAAAGGTATTTGAGCGTTTATTTTCTACGCCGCGTATAACCTATAATGCGTTGCGGTAAATTTGGAGTTAACGAACTGCTCGTTCGATATGATACATAAATATTCGATTTGACAGCTCGTTTAAACGTTTTAATGAGACTAATTGTGATTTATAAATTGTAATTCATGTTATTTAGGGAGTATTCGTCCACTGCAAAAGACAGTTCGGCAAGCCCGAAAGAAAGAATGCACCAAAAAAGGAAAAACCGTACGCAAAACACAAGAATGAAAATTGGTACCAGGCTTTTTCGGAAATTTGCTCAACAGTCGACAGTACTGCAGCTGTGAGTTTGTGTAAATATTAGAGTTAAATTTATTGAATATTTAAATAATGCTTACGTTTTTTTCCAGAATATTAACGCCAACACTTTTAGACAACTTTTGTTCGACTTGAAGAATTTTGTTGTGAAAATAAAGAATATGCCATTGTTGGTCGATGAGATACCCACAGGAATTTTATTGGCTGGTTTGTACAATTATTTTCTTTCTTTTAAGAAAGCAATTCAATTTTTGTTTGCATAATTGTGTTTTTACAGGTATTAACGTACCTGATCATGATTTACTTTTGGAAAAATTAAGGACTGAATTAGAATCAGCAACGCCCTATATTGCAACTATTTGGTCAAGAGATGCTCCTATTTTAAAAAATTTAATTGAAGAAGTAGTATATCAAATAATTAATTACTCAACAGATGTATGTATGCAGTTTTTATTGAATTTTACACAAACCATAATTTAAATACAAATATTTTTTTTTCAGGAAAATGAGATTAAAAGAAGTACTTGTACTTTTTGTGCTTTAAGTGCTTGGCATAAAGAAAATAATATCACAGACACTCCTCTTGTTATTATAATCCCAGATTTTGAAAGCTTTCATTCAAATATTTTACATGATTTTATATTAATATTAAGTTCATATCTCAAAACTATAAAGTTTGTATTAATTTTTGGTGTTGCCACTACTTTACATGTAGTGCATCGTTCTCTTTCTTATGATGCTACATCAAAATTAAAATTTCAAGTAAGTTATACCGTATGTTAATGTGTTGGTCTTATTTTTAAAACGTACAATTAATAAAAAAAATTGATTCTTTTTAAGGTCTTCCATACACAAAATCAAATTCATAGATTGTCTGATGTTTTAGATGGTATAGTACTATCACCAGATATTCCATTCAAAATCACAGGTCGAGCATTGGAATTCTTAGTTGATATTTTTTTATGGTACGATTTTTCTGTTGATGGTTTCCTCAAAAGTTATAAGGTAAATATTTATAACTGAATAATAATTTTATCAATTTATATAATATGTGAATAATTTTAGATTTGCATGTGGAGACACTTTTATAACAATAATGCAAGTATCATTTGCTGCAAAAGAAAAGATATTTCAGATTTTGTAGCAAAATTAAGTACTGCTGAGATGCAAAGTATAAGAAAACTGCCATCAGTTAAAAACCATTTAGAAAGTTTACACAAGACAAAAGCGAGTGATCGGCGATTCAAAGTAAAACATTGTTATTTATATATAATTTAACGATTTTCTTCATTAAAAAAATTATGTTTTTTAGGAAATAATGATGGACATGTTAGAAGAGTTTCATGTTTATATGAGTAATTTTTTCATTATATTAAGATGTTTGTTCAAGTTATCTTTAAATGTTCCTAGTAGTCCTTTTGGAAAAACTGTAAGGATATATTCTTGCTTTATAATAATTTTAGTCTGATGCATAAAATTAATTACTTCTATTATTTTAGTTTCGGGAAGTATACGTTAATGCTATGGGCAAAGTAGATCTATGCGAGAGGAAAGAGTACCAACAATTTATGAATACAATTACTTTTTTTGCAAAAGAAGAAATAATCCAATACATTGAGTCTATGTTGTTAATTTTAAAAGATCATGAATCTTCTCTAAAAGAAGTTATAACTAGTTTAGAAGAACACTTAAATGAAATAAGAAATGCTAGCTTGGATGTTGAAACTGTTGAAGAAGAAGACGTTCCCAAAACTGTTAATAAAAGTCGCCTACAATTTCTAGAGGTTACTTAATATTTGCAAATGAGTTATAGAGTATTCTTTTAAAAAATTTATAAAAAACTAAAAGGTATTTTTATATATTTTTTAGAATTTGAAATCAAAATCTGAGAAAAGTAGACAATCTCCTTTCAAAAAAGCGTTGATTAACTTTCAAGAATATTTGAGCAATGAGGTGTTTGGTGTTTATTTGAGACATCCTCATAAAGTTCCCATCCATGAGATTTTCTGTTTTAGTGATTCAGATGCAGTTAACAGTTACATAAAAGGTTCAACTAAAGCTTCAATTTACAATCATCTTAATGATCCACACTATTTCTTTGAAGTAAGTATTATTTATATAAATAAATTGTACTTTTTTATTTTGTTATTCTGTAATAAACAAAAAATTATTACAGAAACAAGACGGAAAAGTTTGTTGCACAGAGGATAAACAAATGAGTTCAATGCATCCAGATATCAATATAGTTTATAGTCTTCACTTGGAAAATAGGAAAATGATCAATATGTACGATTGGCTCCAGGTAAATTTATTGTTCTGAATTATGTTCACAGTGATAATACTTTATGTCTTACTAATTGCAACATTTAATATTCATTTTAGTCTTTCGTGTACGTGGTAGATCCCAGTAGATCTGAAGACGATGACGATCGAGATATTGATCCAGTTTTACAGTATCCTTTTAAAATATACTTCAATCAATTTTTTAAAAATGTGTTTCACGTTGCAATTTAATATTATCCTTAACGCAAATTTTATCAGAGCTCGATTCACACGTGCTGTTGCCGAACTTCAATTTTTAGGCTTTGTAAAGGCCACGCGGAAGAAGACAGATCACGTAAAACGACTGACAGCCTAATAGTTCGTAATATTTCTATTATTTATTATCAATGTTATTTTATAATTTACACTTATTTAGTAGTCATTTTAATATATTTTTGTAAAATTTTTATGGTGCCTTGTACTTCAAAGTCACATCAAAGTTTTTTTTTTTTAATTTAAACATAATAACACAAATTTTGATGGGACACAAAATAATGCAAGTATACCTTTTGTATATTTCTGAAGAATCTTGAATAAAAAAAAATCCAAGCTTCTTTAAAAATACGGTAGCTTTAAATACGTTAAGTCACGTTGCTTTAGTCAATAAAAGTAGAAATAAAAAGAGCATCGGTATACTTATTTAAAAAAAATCACTTTTTGCGTTTCTAGTAAGTTTTTATGCGTTTAAGCTAAAATTGGAAATTGTCTGCTTTGACCATCCTTCCTGCAGATTTGGCTCTCTTCAGTTCACTGGAGATAGAGCCAAGTTAATGATTCCAATCTCCGTTATGCGAAGGATACCTGATATTACAATGTCGGTAGCTTTGGGATCGAAGCCAAATGTGTTGGGGTTTCTCAGGGTCCAGGTGCTGTTTTTCATTAGACTGCAGGTGATAACAGTTGCATTGTTGATGTCGGCTATGTACATAAAGGCATTAGCGCAGTCATCCTTGATTTCAACAACTAAATCCAAAAGTCCGAAGTTTGGTGCGTACTGATCTGCTGGTATTTCGTAAGAGATCACGCGCTCGCCGGAACGACGAATAATTCGTTGGCTTAGTACTCAGCAAAGGTACTAAAAACAACGAGACAAGCAGTATCGCAAGTAGCGTCGACATTTTCGAAATTCTACAACTGCACGTAGCCCAACTCGCACGGCTTTTAAATAAACCGTTTTTATGGTTATTTTTTAATTTAGTTGTGCACTTTATATTTTTATTTTTCTCGTGATTGAAGCATTTGTGTTGTTTTTTTCGTCTTTTGAAATTTAAAGCGAAATGGTAAGTGTATTTGAATTATTTAACGAAATTTAAAAAATGAATATAATTAATTTTGTCTTCATTTTTTTCAGATTCTCATCAGTTTGACCTTAGATCGGAAACAGCGCGTGTTCTCGAATTTTCGAAATATTTACAATAATCCAAGAAAAAATAAAATAACACAAGTTACAAATGTATTCGTGTCCTCGTTAACTTCGACAACTAAATTTACTAACACGGAAATTAACATGTACTGATCTTTTGGTATTTCGTAAGATACCATGCGCTTGTCGGTCGTTAAATCGTAAGCCACGATCTTTGGATAACAGGTGTTATTTTTAAATAATCCGCCGTTGTCTATCATCCAAATTCGATTGCATCTGTCGTCTCTCTAAAAATCCAAAATTATAACGATATCGTTGAGAAATTTCTATCGTTCAGAAATTTATTTTAGTTGTGCGTTTTTATTTTCTTATTTCTCGTGATAGAAGCGATTGAGAAAAAAAAATGTCTCGCTATTCTGAAAATTCGTAAGCTCAATTTTTCTTGCTCCATTTTTGTTTATTGATGGGACTTATTTTCCCTAGTCCCAAGCCGAACGCTCTCGATCGCTTTTACTCGGCCTTTTCCGTCGGCCCGGATCTTACGCTTTCCTCGCCCAAGTTTAAGCTGTATATTTTGGTCGGTATAAAGCAGACTGTAGTTGGCCAGTTCTTCGCATTTGCGAAAGTTTCCCCGTGCCTTACGGTTTGCCGAGCCGAGAAAGGAGGTAAATTGGTAACAATATTTTTTTCAATAAACATTGATCAGTCAAAAACGACAATTGTTTGTATTCGGTTTTGTTGGTGGAAAAATAAACGTTTGTTGACGCGACGGACGAGAGTGTTGTGTGTCGTGTGCAGTTGGCGTGGCGTGAAATTCCGATAACAGTGTTGACTCACAATTTTCAAATTATGAGCATTTCATTATTTTCTTACTCCAAGTAGTTTTGTTTCTTCGTTAATTTTTTTCTATCAAAACTTTTGTCGCTAAGAGCTCGAATTTCATTTTGCATGGCTAAAATCAAATGGAAAAAGTCACCTAATCCCGTAATATCAATTACCCACTTTGCCAAACAACGTTACCGCCGCTTCGAAATTTCTACCTGACAACTTTCGCTCTAATCAGTTCAGGCCTCCGTTAAATTTCAAACATAGCTGTATACGCCCGACCCTCCCCGTCCCTCGTTCACAGCTACACAGCTCAGGTACAAATCGGCCCATACAAGACGCTATAAACACGACTTCTCGCCTTTACGACATCCATTCCCCAACAGCTCTCACATCAGTGCCTCTTCGTCTTCCCAAACCCCGCAGAGATGGAAGAGTCGGTGAGGCTGATGCAGCCCTCGGAATCCCTTGGCAATCTGGTTGTCGACCAACAGCAGCAACAACAGCTCGGTCAGCCGGACGGCTACGTGGTTCGCGATCCGACCGCCGTTTACCAAGGGGCAGGCTATCGGGCCAGCCAGCAGGTTGGCCCGATAATCGGCGAGCGTTGCGGCATCGACAATTTGCTCCAGCAGCTGGTGAACATCGAGGCGCAAGGCCTGGATCAGGCGAGCGTCAACAAGTACGCCCTGCAGCAGCACTCGCTCCTGCCGCTGCTCAGGGGCGTGCTATGCGATTTCAAGGAGAAGACCGGACTGTCGCAGCGATATCACCACGCGGATGAACAGCAGGCGGATAGCGAGCTCATACTACTCGACAATATGCTCGTTGCCGAGGGAGTTGCTCAGCCCAAGGAGCCCGGTGCTGTGCCGGCGGCTAGGAGGGCTGGCCTGCCCGGCAGGTAAGCCTGATTTTTTTTTTTTTTTTTTTTAATGAGAATGATTTAGTGGTTTTAGGTTTGTTAATGTGTTTTGTTTTTTTGATACAGCGGGCAATCGGAGAATCCGATCGAGCACATGGACTACCGGGCGAAGCTCGAGCAGATCAAGCAGTGGTACGCCAAGGAGCTGGCGACCTACGAGGAGAACCAGAACATGTTCATCGAGAACACGGTGATACTGCTGCGCGAGCAGATGAGCGTGAGGCCGATGAGCAGCGCGGAGATCGAGCGCACGATAATGGCGATAAGGAAGAAGATGCGAACGATACAGGTGCAGCTGAAGCAGCAGACCTGCGAGATGGTCATGAGCCTGCGCAATCGCTTTCTCGACGCCCGGCGCAAGCGCCGGAACTTCAGCAAGCACGCCTCGGAGATACTCAACGCGTACTTCTATTCTCATCTAAGCAATCCCTATCCGAGCGAGGAGGCGAAGGAAGAGCTGGCTAAGCAGTGCAACATCACCGTGTCGCAGGTAAGCCTCTATCCTCAGCGAGCGCTTAATATGAATCGCCTATACATTATTTAAGAATTCATGATTTTTTTGCAGGTGTCCAATTGGTTCGGCAACAAGCGCATTCGGTACAAGAAGAACGTAAACAAGGCGCAGGAGGAGGCGAATCTCTACGCGGCCAAGGCCGCTGCACTACAGGCGGCTGCCGCGGCGGCAGGGCCGTCCAGCTATCGGCCCCTATCATCCGGACCAGCGACACCTGCGACCTCGAGCGCTCCGTCTCCTGCGCCGTCTCATAGCTCTCAGGATGGCCATATGGCGTATGGAATGCCTTACGCAGCAGCGGCGTACAACTACGAGCCGCCAACCAGTCGGCCGCGATTGTCGCCAGACTAGTCCGGCTAAAGACTTTGGGACTATTTCACGGAAACCGACTTGGCGATAAGTGTTGGTGGAGCGTAATTTGTGATAAAACGGGAATTTTTGCGTTTTTTTTTCGTTTGACAGTATTTTTTGAAATTAATTTGACGATGTAAAAGTAGCTGTTTAGCATGTTACCGAGATGAGCGTCGATATTGACAAGGTTATTTGTGCCGCTTAAAGTAATAAAAATTTGTGTTATAATTTGAACGAAATGTTCTTCAAACTACAATAAAAGAAATTTTTTACGATTTGAAAAATATTCAACAATAAAATTTAACAACTGCACCAGTGTCAATATTTCTTTTTTTTTCGTTTTTATGAACAAAACAAAAAACTTTACTTATTTCTTTGGTAAAAAACTCTTATTGTTTATTAAAAACTATATTTATTTTTAAACAATTATATTTTCAAAAAAACTTCTTTTTATTTCGATATATCACGTTTTTATTCAATTCATAGAATAGAATTTTTTTACAGCCAAGTCTATTATTGTTGTATTAAGAATTGCGAGGCTGCGTCGCGAACTGTTGCTTCGACCATCCATCTTGAGTTAGCGGATCCGTTTTCGAGGTAGTAGCGCATTTTTTGTTTTTGATAACGTCATCGACGTATGCGTGATAAATTCTTTGAAGTCTGGTTTCAGGGGATTGCGTCCACAGAGAAGTAATCCAAATCTCCTCCCTATTATTCGAATTACTTGTAACTTTAATGCTTATAATATCTTCCTTTATCTCAAACTCATGTACATTCTCAATATTATCCTGCTTAAACGGTACGCCAATGTTCCAGCAAGCTAGGGTTCCTGAATTCACTAGCAGAAGGAAAGCAACCCCCGTTATGGGGGATATATGAAACGCACCGACTTGACTACTGCCTAGATTTGTCGATTCATAATATTCTTTTAAGAAATTTGAATTACCCTGTTGTAGAAATTCCGTATCTACAAATTTCTGCTGAAAACTGACTAGCGAACTGAAGTACAAATATCTGCAAAGTTTTTCTAAATAAGAATGATTGCATTTTTACGGAAATTTGGTTTATTCAATAGAAAAAAATAGTTATAATCAAGGCCACTGCTTACCTTCTATTAAAAAATCCATGAGGAGAAAGAGATAAGCTGGTAATGCCACTAGATAATATAAGATCGACACGATCATTTTTAATTGTGATGGACGTACCGTTGTCAAGGCCAAAAGCCTTTTCGTCGTCAATTAGCCATGATTTGCTATCGGCCCAACTGTACCCGAGTATAATATGGTGTTGTGGCATGCCTATGTAGAAATAGGGAGGATTATTGCAGTCACGATTTTTAATATCAACAACAGCGTGGATGAAAAATGCGATGTTTTGGGTCTGATTTTTCGGAATAGTATGAGTGCGTAATCGTTCGTTCGTTATTGAATTGTAAATGACGATTTTTGGCCCGCAATCCTTTGAACCCATGTCCATCATCCAAAGCCGATCACATTCGTCTATCTGCGCAACAGAATTATTTGTTTGTTTGATTTTTATTTAACATTGTTACATTAATTGAAACTTACAGTTATTGTAAAAACCGATAATAATTGATCACAGCCTGAGGATTGGTCATTCTCTGGGTATGCTGCAAGTAACGGACCACCTGGACCGTTTCTACCATCCTGTATGGTAGATAAAGTAACATTTCTTTTGTCCAATTCCAGCAATGGAGTCGTTACGAAAATACGTCCATTTTTATCAGGATGTACATCCAAGACGTTAGAAAAATTCGAGATAAACGGATCCACACCGTCCCAGTTGAGGAACTTCCATTCGTACAACACTTGGAGAACCTTCTGAGCATCGGTACTCAGAATAGGTACTAAATTCGGTAAAGCCAATAACGTTAGTAGCAGCGGCAACATTTTCGACGTTTTACTTTTCGTCGTCTATGCTTAACAATCTTTTTTTTACTAAATGTTCTCAACTCTTTCCACTTTTTGCTTTTATCCCTTTCCAGTTCGTGCTCATTTTTTTAATTCTTTGTCGTATAGAAAACTTTAGTTCTAAGAAAGTATTAAAAAAAAATGTCCTCTAGTGCAACATTTACACGTGTCGCTTTTGTCAAGGTTGATTTTAATGTTGTCAGCAATAAAAAGTTAAGCGACGACCAACAAAACGCTACTATTTATTACAATAACACGAGAGAGAAAATCGAAAGCTTTACAAATCAGTGAGGTCGCAGAGAATTTTTAATTTTTTACAGTACTGTAAGAATCAGTTATAATCATCTGATAATCTAATGAGACCTAGTTAGGATACTGCCATTCATAGAGTAAGTTGAGAATTCCCTGAGCATCGGTACTTGGAAAAGTGATGAGGTCTGACGCGACTAGCAGTAACAGCAACAGCTTCAACATATTCAAAGTTTTTCCACTTGACGCTCGCAGTTGACTGTGGTTTTTTTTTATTTTTCAAAAAAGTTCCATTGCCAACGTTTTTGCTATTTTTAATTCATGCTTTCTCGAAATCGTGCTCTCGAATTTTTATTTCTCGAGGCTCGTTTTCGACTTTGGCAGTACGCTAACGGTTAAAAAAAGGCCACGAGGCGCGATAAAAATAATGCTGAAAGTCACCTCTGGACGCTATTTTACGGCGACGATGCACATTTTTTTTGTATGCCGCCCTTCTAAACGACGCGCGAAATGCACATTTTACACGATCGTAAATACCCTCGGCAATTAAGTAAAAGACTTTGTCCTTTTTAATGATTATATATTAAGAATTATTTGTCCTTTGGTACAATAACGAAGCACAATAATTAATTCAAATAACGTAATTATTTTCATTATGTTATGTTTATTAAATTCCACAAAAAATTATTTTTTTTGCGATAAAAACATAGGAAGTTGCCTTGTGAAATTTTGCTTCGACCATCCATCTTGAAGAACCGGATCCGTGTTCAAGTAAAGGGCGCATTTTTTGTTTTTAATAAGCTCATCCACGTATCCGTGATAAATCCTTTGAATTTTCAGTTCATTCGATTTCCCCCAAAGGGCGGCGGATATCCAAATCTCCTCCCTTTTATGCAGATTTTTCGTAATTTTAATGCTAGTAACCCCAATATTCTCAAACGCGTACAACTCCTCGATGTTGTCTTGCTTGAAGGGCGCCCCAATGTTCCAGCAAGCTAGGCTTCCTTGATTCAATAGCACAAAGAAAGCAACCCCAGTAGTACTCGAGATAGCGAACGTGCCGATCTGACTGCTGCGCGGGTTTATCGACTGGTAATATTCTTTCAAGAAATCTGGATTACCCAATATCAGAAGGTCTGAATCGACAAACTTTTGCGTGAAACTACCAAGCGAAGCGAAGTACAAATACCTGCAAAGTTTTTAAAAAGTTGTTATATAGTTGTTCGTTAGACATACTAACACTACTACCGACCTGTTTTGAAAAAATCCGCAAGGAGAAAGGGATAAGCTGGTAATGCCATCATTTAACCTTTTAGTTGTACCTCGCATTTCAACATTGGTAGCTCCAGAATCAACTCCGAAAGCTTTATTATCTTGAATAAACCAAGCTCGGTTTTCGGCCAAACTGTAGACAAGTATACCAGGATACTGAGGATTGGCTACGTAGAGAATGGCATTGTTGCAGTCGTGATTGTTGATTTCGACAACTGGATTGAGAAATAAGGTGCCTTGTTTGAGGTGCTCTCTCGGTATTTTGTAAGCAAATAAACGTTTGCTCGTGCTTGCGTTGTAAACGACGATTTTTGGACTGCACTGCAGCGAGCCGAGTTTTCCACCCATATCTACCATCCAATACCGATCGCACTCGTCTCTCTGTCGGAATAATAAGGTAGATTAATAATCTGTATTACAAATTTTTGTTTACTTCAGAGCTTACCGTTGTTTTGTAAACTCTTAGTAGTTGATCACAGCCCGTGCATTCGTCACATTCCGGGTAAATTGCGAGCATCGGATCACCTTGACCTAATCTATCGTAGCGTACGGTAGATAAGGTAACTGGTTTGCCGTCTATTTGAAACGCTGGAGTTGTTAACAAAACGTTCCCATATTGGTCAGCATCCACATCGAAGATGAGTGGATTATTCTTTTCAGTTGGATCTTCATCGATCCAGTTAAGGGATTCCCATTCGTGCAGCACTTGGAGACAAGTTTGAGCGTCGGTACTCAGAATAGGCACTAGATTTGGTAAAGCCAATAACGTTAGTAGCAGCGATAACATTTTCGACGTATTTCTTCTCGTCGTCTATGCTTAACAAGTGTTTTGTTTCACTAAATGTTCGCTATTCTTCCCACAATTTGATTTTATGCCTTCCAAAAATCGTGCCCGTTTTTTTTAACTTTTAGTCGTAAAGAAAATTTATGTTTTCGAAAAATAATTTGCCGCAACAATGCTCTATGCTCGAAACATCGCAAAAAAACGTACAGTCTCAACGAAAGCAATATTTACTTGAAATAATTATTTTTTTACAAACTTAGCATGATACAAACTACACTTTATCATGCCTATACATACGAAGCCCACGGCAAACACCTATCAACAGCCTCATCGCTCTTTTTACAAAGTACGAGACACGTGAGAGACAGAGCGAAAACATTCGATCGCAAGCTCCCCCAGAGTCTATTCGCCCTTTTGACGTGTGCATAAGTTTTCACAAGCGCCAACGGGGCCATTATTAAACGCGCGCGTGCGTTGACAGGCCGGTTGTTTACCTCTCCCTCTTTCTCTCTCTCTCTGGGTAAGGAGGGAAACGAGGGGGAGAAGGCTACGTGCGCTGCTCTAAGGTCAACTCGATAATCTATTTTCGGCACTTAATGGCCCACGCGTTTTGATGATTGATCGGTAAATATTCACCTTCGTTCCCCATCTCTTACGGTTTTTCTTGTTTATCAGATAAACGCGGCTATTTGTTGTTCGAACGGCTAGATGAAGAGGGGGAGGGGGGCTAGTGTAAAGCAGAATCAAATTGCGTCTTGATACACTGTAGAAGAAGAAAAGACGCTTTGGAAATTTAATTGTACGACTTGCTTGATATATCGAGAGGTAAAAAAAAAAGTATATCAAGAGTTTTTTTTCATTGTTTAGCGAGGAGCATGAAACGGAGAGGTCATTTGGGAATAATGGTATTTTCCGATCGTTAGCGATGATATTAGCAGTGCGAATCGATAATGTCTATTAAATTTTCGTCATTGACGATAATGAAATTTAATCAAGTATAATAAAACCTAGGTTTATTTTTGCCGAGCTTATTTTAATCTTTAAATGAAAAATTGTCTTATTATGAGTGTGAAGTTGAGCGTGAAAAATCATCTATAATGGGTATGTCAATGGTTTGATAAATGAATTACGTTTTATAAAGTATATTTCTTTAAAAATTGATTAGTTTTTTTTTTATAGTATTATTTACTACGAGCGAAATTGAGGAAAAAAATTAGAAGACAATATAACGCCTGACAATTAACTCAATTTTTGCTTGCTAAACAATAAATACAAAAAAACTGTATTATTCGACGTGAAATATGCATAAAAACAAACTAAAGCTCACCAAGTCTATCGCAAGAGATTGAGAAAACATTTTTGTTTTTGCGCTCAATCGAAGGAGTAGCAAAGACGATAAAACATTTTCGATGCAGAAATAGCGATCACGACGTGTTTTTCAATATTTCTTCTCTTACAATAAAAAATTCAAATTCTCGGTTACTATAAATTTCCTAGTCTCGAAACAAAAAAAGAATGTAACGTCGCAAGCACAAGCTCGATCCATTCAGGCATTCCCATCTGAGTGAGAGAGGGGTAGTGTGTGCGGTGATCCCACAAAAGCTAACCAGCTTAAGTCAAGTCGCGGACTCAGCATCATGCTCGTATCACTCGAAGAGTCCGGGCAATATATAAATCCAGAAAGAGAAAGAGAGTGGGGAGGGAAGAGCGCTATGTTGCAAGCTCCGCGACCGCGTAGGAGGATAAAGAAAAGCACGAGGTATAGGTCGAGGCTTGTATAGGTGAAGAGGTCTCTCGTCGTCGCGAAGGTGGGGTGAACAGCACAGAAGGGGGGTACGTGGCGCGAGCTTTCTCTTCGCCCCCCCCTTCACTCCTGCCGTGCGCTGCGGAGGTGGTAGCAGCGGAGCTTGCGCGCGGCAGTGAGGCTCGGGCCGCGAGCGGGCACTGGCTAGAGCAGAGAGATACCGCGCGGCCAGTAGTCGAGCTCGAGACACGCTCGGACGTGCGCGGCCGCGCGATCAGCCCTAGAGCTGCTGGCCGGCTGGGCCACCGCGAGTTGTAGTCGGCCGAACTGCTGATTAACGCAGAGAGTTGCAAGAGAGCAGAGAACACGAGGGAACGTCCGCGGATCGCGGCAGGTGAGACACGAGTATACTCCCCCCCCCTCCCGCGTACACCACCCGGATATCGCCAAGATGATATGTGGCTGGATTGTTGTTTATGCGTGCTGTTTGTGAGAGTTTGTTTTAGTTTTTTTTTCGAGGTATGGATAGTTTTCGATGCGTAGGTTGAGGATGGAGTATTTATTTGCAATTTTTTTTAAACTTTTCTTCTTTGGCAGGAATTGTTTTTCTCAATTTTAGGTAAAATGAACTGTGAAAGGTGATTGTTTGCTTGATTGGGATATTGTTTGGGTCATTCGATGTGTAATCATTGATTGATATTCAATATATGTAGAACATTAAGTTGGCTTTATGGAAATTCTAGTGTAGAATAATGATTTATTTTGCTTATTGTTTATTTTTTATCATCGTCGGTTTACTTAATGAAAGGTAAATGCGAGGCTTGTTAGTCGAAAGCCAGTCAGCTGGCTAAAATGCAAACGCGTTAATTAACAAAATTGCGCTGGCAAACAACGATAGAAACGAAATAGATTTAATAAACGTGTTCTCGGGCTTTGATAACAAATTTCGTTTGCATATGCGATTGCACTGGCTGCAAATGAAATATTACGTAATGTGTCGTGAACTCTAATTGAAAAACAATCAAAATATGCCCCATTAAATATTCGTTCGTAATCGACTTATCGTAGATATTTGAATTTTGGTTTTCGTTGAATATTTAATTGTACGTTAATCGAACAATATTCACCGTCTAGACGTCGATCGAGGACATTATTTTTTTCTCCATCGGCGTCGATGTTTAATTACCAAATTTGCGTAAACAGAATAACAAAACGACTATTCCATCGCATCGATTCAATTCTACAAGAATAACAAGCGGATAGATTGAAGTAACGCAAGCGAAAGTCAGTCGAACGAGAGCGGTTACCGCGAAAATTTTCAAAACACTCGCAATCTGTTTCTATTAAAAGGGAAAATAGAAAAAAAAACCAAGCAACGACGTGAAATTCTCATCAAGAGCTTTAAATTGCTTTCCGCATGATCGAGTGAAATAGCGAAAGAAAGTCTGCGTTTCGTACAAATTAATAGCTTCGAACTAGAAGAGAAAATATGGCTGGGAGAGGAGGGGGGGATACGTGATAAGGGAAAAGAAGAGATGGCTCGCCCGTTGGGAAAAGTGAAATTAATTTTCTCGATTATTGGAGGGGAAGGCGTAGGGAATGTCGAGAGTCTTGGAATATCGATGCGGTGGCTTCTTACGGCGAACGTGTTGGAAATGCTGGATCTTTGCTTGAATAAGTCATGCGACGTCGTTAGGGAGATAGAGCGGGTTACATTTTACGATTATCCAAATTGCATTGGCAGTCTGGCAATCTCGTGTCTATATTTTTGATTATTCAGCGGCTCGAGAGACAGGCTGGTGCGTTCGCCGAGGGCTCGGGTCTAGCGCTCGATACGGGCCGTTCTTAAGATTGGCTTTAATTATGTGCTGTCCCTCGTGAGTTGCGGCTGATCTGATGGGAGTTTGATAAGCGCCGGCTTTCCTTGCTCTTCCCCCTTCTCCCCTCTCTCACGGGGCCGAGGTCATTTAGAGGAATTCCGGGGCCAAATTGTTTTTATCGCCCTGCGTCGGTTATTTAGGCCGAACAGGGGGGGAGCCTTGATAATTTCGTTTCTCGAGTATAATCGAACCTATACATACGGCAATTGTTTCTTCGGACGAGTGTGCGGGGAGTAAGGAGAAGTGCTTTGTTATAACGAAACGCGATCAATTACAAATACGAATTCCGTTTCGTAGGAAACAAGCGCGAAACTCATTATAACCGGTCGGCCGAGCTTCCCGGATAGAAGGAAAAAATTCCTGGGCCTCGGTGACCGGAAAACAGCCAATAAGCCCCCCGCGCGCGCGTATCTTCTCGCTTCTTCTTCTTCTTCTTCTTCTTCGTTTTTTGTTGCGATCGCGCGAGAGGGATCGTCGACCAAGGCCATCGATAGACGGTCGATGTATAGGGCTGGGTTAGAGGCTCATTGGACAGGAGTCATTTGGTGCGAGAGGGGTCGTACAGGGTCGCAAGGACAAAGCCCGGGGGTCGCACGTAAACACAACCACTAGACCAACCACTCTCTCTCTTTCTCTCTCGCTTCTTTATCTCGCGAAATCGATGCCTTTTATCGCACGCTCCCACCCTCGATCTTCGCTTCTTCTCTCTCAGAGCTGACTCTCAGCCATCAAGACCCCTCCCCCCGTTTCACCCTCTTTTTTTTCGGTACGAGAGAGAGGGACGGTTTTGCGTTGCAGATTGAAATTGCGCTTCGGATTTTTTGCGGGGCCGTTGACGTGGCCCGTCTTTTGCCCAGCAGCGGTAATTGCTTATCTGCTAGGCAGCGCTTGAAGCCGCCTGGGTAAAGAGAAGGGAAAAGAGGAGGACACGTCGCGCGACTCGCCGCAAAAGTGATATTTCCACCGAGGCTTATCTTTCTCTCTCTCTGGTCTTTTTGCCGAATTTCAAATCCTTTGTGGCGTGTGGGGATCGCTGGCTTTTCACCGAGAGATAGCCAATTGTTATTTCCTTTCCTTTTATTTTTTTTTCTCTTTTTTTTTGGCATATCTTTTTTGCTTTCACTCTCGGGCTATTGTGGTTAAAATGCGGACTGATCTGCTTTTTTGACTTCATTTGCGACCCCCTGGATCGGCTTAAAATTTCGGCTTTTTTTTAGAGCTGATAACGAAGTATTGCTCGAAATTCGGGGAATATGTATTATCTTGTTTTAACCTACCCACTGGGGATACCGCGTATTTTTTGGTTTTAATTAATGCGATTTTAATGAGTAAAAATTTTTTTCTATAGGTCGTTGGTTAACACGTTGAATTGTTAAAAATTGACGATCTCGCACGCGCGCACATTTTGGCATTTTATTGAAAGAGCAAATATTTGTAGTTCGCTTGAAAAATGGGCAAGCTGCGCGTAGACGTGAAACAGGCGTAAGAAGAAAGAAAATTTCGACGTGTACGGTAATAAAAAGAGTCAATAAATTGGTTTTTTTTATTATTGCCTTAAAAATGATAATAATAATAATGGAAAATCCGTGGGTATAACTATGGCTAAGTTTTGGAAAAGGGAAAGGTACGTTAATAAAGTTTGAATTTAATAACTGACCGAAAGGAGATGCCCGAATAAAACAGAATTTTTATGAAAGGTCGTATAAAAATGTTTCCATGCCCGGCTGAATCTACATCTCCCTCTACTAGTCTGCCCGGATGCGCAAAAAGCATTCCCCGAGCGTCGTAAAAAAAAACTATTAAAAGGGCCAGCGCGACAAAAAACAAAAAAAAAATGTATAACGAAACAAACGAAAAATAAAAAAGAACAAAGCCAAAGTTTTGGGCGTTAAAAGGAGCAAGCGAGTCAGCTGTTTGCAGGCGCGACGCCGCAGTCGTTAAATTAAAGCCTCGCGCGATTTCCGAAGCTCCCGGGACCTTTTAAAAATCCCTCGAAAAATTCTCAACGTACCCCCTTTGAGAGCTTATCCCGGTACCACTGTATCCAGCGCTCGCATTTAATTTTATTTCTCTATTCTCTCTTGGCGTCTCTCTCCCTTAGTCCCCGCCCACTCGAGCCTCTTTCTGCCGTTTGCCTTTCTTTCCACGGCTGGTTTAACTGTCTCGTTAAAAGGAAAGTGAATTGAATTTCTAGACCGTTGCTCGGAGGAGCGCCTTGGAGTAGCTCCGGGAAATTAGGAATTCATTTTCAGAAGACAAGTCCTTCGGCAAAAGCCACCTCTTCTGCGCCTCACGAAACGCCTGCAAATTGATGGTGAAAAGATTTCGCGATTCATTTAATGCCCCGACAATCACCGAACCACCTACTCCGATTGGTAAGATTCAAAATTAGATAATGCCAAGGGTGGGGGGCTCTTCAGAGAAATTCGCGTTAAAAAAATATTGCATTTTATATATGGAGTGGTTTATACTCGGCAAAATATTTGGATTTCTAGTGTTTGTTTAAAGCCGAGCTAGGGTAGAAAGAGCTGCCTTTTGTACGCTCGAATTAACTAGATTAAAAACCTGCGCGAATGGGTAGTTTGTAGAATGAAAAACCTTTTTGTTTTTTTCGAGAAGGAGGAGGAGGAGGCATGGGTCCATCAGTTTTCCGAATGAAAAAACATATATTTTAATTAAGCGCGCGAAAGGCAGTGAATGGGAATTTCTTACAAAACGTTTGAAAGTCATTAATTTCATTGGAATGAAATTTCATGAAAAGAGGCGGGGGTAGAGCTGGAGGGTGTGTATATTCACTTGAATAAAGTGGTATTTTAATAGATTGTAAACGGAAGTATTTCGAACAAAGGCTGGCTCTAATTCAAGTGTGCGAGAGCGCCATGCACTCGTCCGTACTAAAATTTTCGCCTCCAATATAATCTTATTACCGTCATCAGGGCAAATATTTCGGAGAACTTGTTATTTTTTGCGCTCCGGTAATTTGGTTAATGTTCTCATTTCGCTTGGGAAGGTGTGTAATTATTATTTTTCTCTCTCTCTCTCTCTCTCTCTCTTTTTCGAACAACAACAATAACCGGAATTTAAAGCGACTAAAATAATATTTCAAAGAAAATGCTAATTTTAAAAAGCGACGCGCGGGAGGAAATAAATTACTGCGGCTACAATGAAATTGAAATGCCGAGAGTAATTTCGTTATTATTTATTGTTATTATAAACGCAGCGAAAGCCAGAAACTGCACGAGTCCTTCGTATATACACACATTTTTTTCTCTCTCTCTCTCTCTCTCTTGGCCAAGACATTTTTTTTATATATCTCTCTCTCTCTCCATAAAATGGGGATTCGACGGTTGTATATCAAGCGTTCGTTTATCTTGTAAATGAGGCGAATTTGCATTGCAAAGCGAGCTGCGCTGTGAGGGGGGGGGGAGGGAAAAAAAGATTTCCTTTCTTAAATGCTAGATATTCAACGATATTTCATTGTTGCCTCAAACATTTATCACGGAAAAAAGAAGAGAAAGGAAATAAAGAAATATAAATAACAAAAAAAAAGAACGAATCTCAAAACAATAGAAGCGCGAACTTTAATTACCAACGGCTTCCAATTTCGAGGGAGAGTCGACGGGTTAATTCTCTCGCTTTTTACGTCCCCATAATTCAAAAAATTACCCCCTTACCCTTCCCAAATCTGGCAAATATTTAAACACACGTGTATTTTTACCTCTAACCTTATTCAAAATTCATCCGGAGTCTGCTCGCTGCTATCCGCACATTCCTTCAAGCCCTTCTCCAAAACCCACTTTCCGACACCTTCCGCTCCTCTAGCCATTAAAGTCAGACCTCGAGACATCGATAAATTCAATTCACGTCGGGCAATCAAGCCTTACCCTTTCATAAGGCAGTCTTCGCGAGCGCGGCATATAACAAAGCCACCATCGGTCGATCGCATATTCTCGATACATATATATTCGCATAGTTTTCATTTCGTCGCTATAACGTGAAAATCAATTTTCGCCCCCTGAATAATGTAGGCTCTCGTTCGCTTCTGTTGACTCGCCCTGGCGCGCACAGAAAGAGAGAGAGAGAGAGAGAGAGTCGCCTCCACCCCCGTTTGGCTTTTCTCGCCTCGTTAGCTGTGAAAATCGATTCGCGGCTGCTATGGTCGTCGCGCGAATCTTCTTTTTTTCCCCCCACTCTGTGTCTCTCGCTTCGCCGCAACCGACCGCTGGACATGCGGTATGTGGGTCGTCGAGTTTTAATTCCACTCTCTTACCTTTGCCCCCTTGCCCTGTCTTTGCATTCAATTGCACGCCAAATAGTGTTTTTTCTTGTGCCGGGAGTCGAGAAGGTGTGCAACGTCGTTTGATCTTTCCCAGACCGGAAGGCTCTTCACCGTATTCGCATAGATTTCCGCGACTCTCTCTCTCGTGATGACGTGAAAATTGTATTGTGCACCTCTCCCCCCGTGAGCGGCTTCTTTTTCTCTGAAATTGAATTTCGAGGATTTGATTGCCTCTCTCTCTCTTCAGCCCATCTCTTCTCTCTCTCTCTCTCTGCTCCTCATCCCCTTCTCCCTCTGCTCTCAGCTTTAATTAAAATGTTTATTTCAAAGTTTACGTTCGCTTTAATTGAAATACAAAATTACACTGGCCCGGTCAACCCTCTCTCTCTCTCTCTTTCCGTCGCTGCACTAAAGCACACGATCCCGAATTTTGCACGAGAGGGCGAAACAAAGTAATCAAGACGTTTTATTGCGTTTACGCGCTAATTACGCATATAATTAATGCCGCATTGCCGCAGTTGGCATTAGCCTTCCCCCCCCTCCCTTAATGCGCTTATTTATATAACACTTCACTCGAATACCGCATTCTCTTACCCCGTAAATAAAAGAAAAAGAAAGAGAAAAAATCAGCTCATCATCATTCGATGTTCCCAGGATTGATGCATGAAGAATTAAAGACCCACCCGTTCTCTCTCCCTCGTTCGCCATTAATCTCAAGCCGATGCGCTTGGAGTCTTAGTAGAACGGAAAAGCCAAGGGGGGGGGGTTGAGAGGTGGAAAGTTCATCTCTTAGGCTCGTGAAAAATTGAGGTAGACTAAGGTCGAGAGAGAGAGAGAGAGAGAGAGAGAGAGAGAGAGAGAGAGAGCGAGCTGCTTCTGCTACTTGGGAGCAAGCGGGGGCGATGCTTCAAGCGCCGCGACGCGAATCGCACCTCTATATACCTTGCTCCTCTGCTTTAAATTATTTCAACGCGGCTCTTATACGAAAGCCCTGGCTGCTGTCTGTGTGCAAATTTGTATAGGTGTGCGTTCATCTGATTATTCGTTGAATTTCCAAGCTCCTTACATTATCTAAAACGCAGAGCCGTAATTGCAACGTTGCTTACCGCGTGTACACGCCGGGCTATAATAACGCGACCTTGATATACAAATTACATAATATCGCGTTTACTGTGCACGCGCGTTTTATTCCATCCCCCTTCTATGTTACACCGAATTTCATCGTCGACAATCGCTCCGAAACGTTTCGCTTTTCTCCCCCATATATATACACAATAAACGTATGTATACGTGCGTTAATCGCATCCCCCCTCCCCTTTCCACTCCAATTCCCAACGATTCTTTTTCCAAGCGAATTTTCCATAATCATTCCATTTGGCCGTGGCCCGCGCTCCTACAGCCTCCTAAAACTACCGGTGTAATTCAACGTCGATTTCCGAGTTTCCTCGTCTACGTCTTATCGTAGAGCCGAGCGCACGTTCCCTCTGACAAAGCCAGCCCCAAAGGCTACGGTCGTTATTCAAAAGCTTCATGTCGTTGCCTGGCGCTATAGTGTGCGAGTGTGTGAGAGAGAGAGAGAGAGAGAAAGCAACAAAAGGCCTGGGGATCTTAATTGCGCGTTCTCTCTTGCGCTCTATCTCCATGTTTGGGGAGAGCTCGTTCTGAAACTTGGCTATCTCCGCGGCACGGAAATAAAGAGGTAAAAAGAAGAGAGAAAGCCCCAGGTTGATTAGCCGCGCGCCTGTGAAAGCACGCAGCACTGATCTTCCGTTTACGTCATTTGACTAACTTCCTTCCGGTGTACTTCGGGAAACAGAGAGGGAGAAGGTTGGGTCGAAGCAGCTGTCAAAGGAGGTCTTGTTCCTGTTTACAGGTTGCTATTGACGTATGAATTACATGGGCATTTTTGTTTTGATAACAGAGGGAGAGAGAGAGAGCTTCCCTTATAACACGTGTCGGGTTAGCATCGGAATACGTTCGGGTGATCGATCTTTGTTTGACCCTATGATTAACGAGGAAAACGTGTGCTTCAGTTCTCTCGTTCTCTCTTGGCTTAAGTTCATTAAGCTCGCTCGCGATTTAAGCTCGAACTGAAAGCTCGCGAGCTTTATCTCTCTGCGCGCGCGTGTTTAACGGCGAAAATTCAAATCGAGCTTGCGCGGGTTTGTTTGCTCTCCGCAACGTTTCTTCTCCTACCCCCCCCCCTACCGCGCGCCTATATACTTTTGTGCAAACGCAATAATCACCGAGAGAGAGAGCCATTGTCCTATACCTCCCCCTCGGTTTCTCGTTATATACACTTCATCCGCTTCGCTCAGCTTACTCCGGCAGCCTCCGACCACCTTTTCACGCACACGAGCTCAGAGAAAGACCATTCGGATCGTTTACTCTCTCTCTCTCTCTCTCTCTCTCTCTCTCTCTCTCTCTCTCCCCTCGTATACGAATCATTTCCTTCGGCCAAACAAAAAGCTGCTCTCGATCGAGTGTGTGTGCCTTTACTTCCGTATACTTGGAAACAAGCTGACGTGCCCCGAAACAAAAAAAAGCCATACACACACAGACGAGCGTCAACATTTTTCCGACAACGTAAGCCTCCTCGAACGTGTTATGTTCCTTCGAGACCTCCATTTTTTCTCTATCGTCCTTATTATATCCCTGCAGTTTGTTATAAACATGAACAACGTGTCTTCCTGGTTTTAAGAATGATCGATCTATCGGACACAGCGCTTCTTTTCAGGTCGAAATGAGACCCCAGTAATTGAGGCTCCGGACAAGGCGTCGATGCCTTTATCTATAAGATGGAAAACACTTATAACTCGCTGGTATGTATAAACGCGATCGGTTTTCCACGCGCGCCTACCGCTCTCGGGCGAATTAGAATAATCCACGTCTATACGCGGCGTGACGTCACGCAACACGGCTCTCCCTCTCAAGAGCTGGAATATTCATGAATTGGATTTCTATACCAGAGTCTGGAGGTGAGGGGGGGGGGGGAGAGAAGGAATTGGGCCTGAGTGGCCTCGATCCGTACGTTAATCCGGCCACGCGCGGAAGCCGCGAGACTCCGGTATTCATTTGCCCCCCTCCACCTCGTGCCGCGCCCACGTGAGCTTCTCTCCTCTTCCTCTTTGGCTGGCAGTTGGATGGCTTTAATGTTCGATGTTTCAGGGCAACGTTGGTTTTGATAGTTGATGATTTGACGGTTTCTTTCGTATAGTCGCGCGATGTGTCTTTATTATTTTATTTTTGGAAATTGAGTTATTTCAGCGACACAGGCCTGTTTATTGATATTTAACGCTCTTTGATTCGCGATAGGTCATTTTTCTCTCTCATTTTCGGTGCTTGTAAGGGGATTCGATTTTCTTCACTTTTTTTTATAGCATCCGGGAATTCCCGCGATAGTATATCGTTCATTAATATTGAAATGAAAGTCAGTCGAACATCGCGGCTTATTTGAATACCTGCTGACTTTAAAAAAAAATAATAATAATAATAACAGGAACAGGTGAAATTAATGCCTCGAGGGAGGCAGAAAAAAAAAATAGTTGAAGTTAGAGAGAAGAGGGTCGCGGTCATTATTATCTATCTTGGAAAATAAATCAATGAGCGCGGGGATACTTTTACGCGCGCCCCGCGTCCAGGCTGAGTTCACAAAGGCTCGTTTTAACGAGTCCGATGTCGCTTCAATTACCGTCAATACCCTCATCCCCCCCCCCTTCTCCTCTCGTTCTTTACCTCTGCGCGTATACAATTTTATCAGAACAGAGTTAGAGAGAGAAACAGGAGGGAAGAGCCCTGTACTCGAGAGCAGAGAGTGTAAGTCTACACTGCGCTCTCTCGCCTCATTAAGCTCTGCTTTTTCTCTCTTTCCACAACGCGAACGCAAATTGCGGGAAGAGAGAGAGAGAGAGAGAGAGAGAGAGAGAGAGAGAGAGAGAGCTAGAGCGCACAGGCATTAGCCGCGTCAATTACTATCGGTACTATGCTCTGCTCTGCTCTCTCTCTTGCGCTTCGCGTATACGCGCTGAGCTTCTACCAATTAGTCCGATAATGCCTGCCGGCAATGCAGCCGTAAATTGGGTACACGCGAATGAATGCCTTTTCCTACGACTGCTGCAGCTCGTGCGAAGGAATTTGAATATCTCGGATGAAGAGGGTTAATTAGCGCGTGGATGTGCTCGCTAAAGCTTTTTCCTGCTTTTTTTTTCTTTCTCTCTCTCTCTCTCTTTTTATTTCGAGGCAGGAGAGGGAAAATGTGGGTTAGCGCGATATGGCTGTAAACGCGCAGGAAAAGGCGAGAGGCATTTTTGGGGGCGTAATAAAGGTTTCGGGGGCTGCTAGCGCGAAAGGTGAAAATGTGGGATTTGGTTTATAGCTCGGTTCAGACGTCACGAAGGAGTCGGAAAATTATTTTTTATCGCTCCGCCTTTATTACGACGCTTAGAACGCGCGCGTCCGTATTTCCAAGTAGTACAGGACAATGTTCGGTCAGACGCTTGGAATTCTTATACGTCCCCCGGAGAGAGAAAGGAGAAGTGCTTACGAGCCGCAAACCACAATGAATAAACAACAATCACGAGGATATTGGGATTGAGTAGAGGTTACCTTTCCAAAATCTCCAGCTGCGAAGCGACGCAAAAAAAAAGGGAAGAAAACACTCTTCTTTATTACAGATTCACGCCCTTCGTGTATCATTCATCATTAACCAGCTCGATCGCGCGCCGCTAAAGCCCGGGAGCTCTCACTCCAGCTGAGCGAAGAAAGAGAGAGAAAAAAAGAAGAGAGAACGCGAGCCGAGGCAGCCCGACAAAAGCGCCATTCAAGCGTCACCTAGCTATACCGTTACTCGCTCGGCTCCCTCTTTTTCTCCCTCTTGGCGAACTTCTACCCTTTGCTCTAGGGCTTGCGGATATCGTCTTTTTTTTTCTTCGTCTTTATGTACACTCAGTGCTTGTTTGGCCCTCAGAGATCGGTAAACTGGCTAGATTTTATAGTACCGGTGGTAAAAATTGCCAAGTGCTGGGTTCTAAGCTGTGTAGAAAACAAAGTTGTTTCAGTTTCTTTAAAGCGAGCGACGCTATATTATTTTTGTTAGCCTGTGCGTAGTGAGAGCTCGTAATAGCATCGTTATATATATCGAAAACACATAATCGTAGACGTCGAAGTCGTTAGGCGAAAGGCGCGCGCGTGTAATCCGGCATATACGAGTACTGCTTGGAGCCCTTTTTATAGATTACTGTATACCTCGCGTTTGCTCTTCCGCTTTCTCCCCTTTGGATAAGCGTTTTTCATTATTACGATTGCGGCCATCAGCTGTGCCCCTGTTCTCCTATCGACTCCCCCATGGGGGAGAGGATGAAGTTCTTGTTACGGCGAGAGTCGTGTGGGTGAAAGGATCGCGACTTGAATTATAAAAGTCGCGACGCTTATGAATATACCACTCGCAGAAATGGTATTAGAAAGTTTCCCAGGCTGGAGGAGGGAACGGAATATACCGGACGCGATATGAATATGAAAGGATGTTTGTCCAACTCGTCAAAAATTCAGCGAGTTGATTTAGTCTCGCGAGTTAGGCGCGCCCGTGGAGGGAAGAGGCTCTATGATAATAATGTAAGACCTTGGTGTTTTGGGCTGGTGGACGCAGGAGGAGGGTGTTGTGTCGTTGGTGTCGTGATTTTAAGCATGTAAATTGAGAAAGTTGGCAAGGGAAAAAAGGAATTTTTCGAGTCTAGTTTGTTAGGTCAATGTTGAGAACGACACGGATCGTAACTTCCTTTGAGAATAATACGATGCGGAAGTTTCGTGAAAGACGGACGAGGACGGGCGCGGAGAGGGAGAAACGGAGCAACAAAATTAAATAATAAAACTTGTACACAAATTGAGATTTCCGGGGAAAAGTCTTCAAACTTTCGAGGCAGCCCCTCTTGCCTTTTCTCTAGCTCCTGTAGTGTTGTAGTGGAAAGCCGGAAATAAT
The DNA here is from genome assembly GCA_030522585.1 of Anagyrus pseudococci. NCBI lineage: Eukaryota > Metazoa > Arthropoda > Insecta > Hymenoptera > Encyrtidae > Anagyrus > Anagyrus pseudococci. The sequence goes on along the minus strand of JAPYYQ010000003.1, from coordinate 45,453 downwards.
ACGAAAATTGCTAATTAAAAACTTTGCCCGAAAAGTACATATATATACGTTATTCGAATTTGATACAGATCTACCCCAGCGGTGTAAACCCCTCCCCACTTAATTCGTCGACTGTACGGCAAATATCGCAATTAGGATGCCCGTTAATTATATAGGACCTTCGCACGCTATCGATCATCGAAATGACATAATGTATATATCCCCGGCGGCATCGGTACCGAGAATTATCGTGCAAGCTCACATTTCCTTCTCTTCAAACATCCGCATCTTTACCGAGCCCACGCACACAGAGAACCCTCATATAACGCACTTCGATATCCTCCTAAAAATTCCCAGAAAAAAAGCTCAAAGCTTAATTAGCCGTAATTCCCCGAAAACTTTTTTGTTGGATAAAAGGGAAAATAAGATGATAAGCTCCATCGGTTCAAGACCTCAAACGTCGACTGTTAGCACACACATGTGGGGATGGTATTAGCGGGATGTACAAGGGGGAGAGGTACGTGCATCGCTTATAATTAAGCCTCCGAAAATCGCGCTCGATATACCCACACGCGCGCACGTGTGTGTGAGAGAGAGAGAGAGAGAGGTCGAAAGTCCTTGACCGCAAGGGATCGTCCCTCGGTGAACCCTCGCGTCCTCGGGGAGGGAGGCTCGGAAGTTCGTAGCTCTCTCTATCCTGCCGGTACGTGTGTGCGCCGTGTGTTGAAAGTGTGTTGTTTGTTTTCCTTTGCTCGCCCACTCCCCCTACACCAAGGACTGTAAGCCGATCGAAGATCCTCCTGCTCTCGCCTGTTTTTTGCGCTTTCTGATTGCTCCTCGGCACATACGCGCGAGAATAATTCGCGTGTACTCTCTCTCGAGAGAGGGTTGATGAAATATTTTTGTTATTGCCGCGAGAGCGCCCTTACCTACCCCGAGAGTGTACCGACTAAATATTGATGCCTGTCTGATGAGGACAATGCGCGCGGAGGACTGGAAAATCAAACGATTTTCAAATTTGTTTTTGTGGTTGATTTCTAATTCTAAATGTGAACGCGCGGTAAATACTATAGAACACGGTGAGAATTAAGGCGCTAAGAGATTTCTTGCTCTAAATTTTCAACTAGCGCATCATCATAGGCTACGCGGACTGCTCTATACTCTCTCTCACTCTCGTTTATATAGCCAAGGCCGACGGAACAAAAATAACGAGACCGAGACCGAGAGAGTGAGAGAGAGAGAGAGCGTGGCAAGCCATAGACGGACGCGCGACGCGAGGCCGCCGAAATCAATATACGAGCACTGCGTCTACGTGTGTATGTGTGTGCTGTCTCTCTCTCTCTCTCTTTACCCTTTACGTTCTCTTCCATCGCTCCACTTGTTGTATCGAAGAGAACCGGAACATCGAAAAGAAATAAGGGGATTATGAAAAAATAAAGGGGAGCAATTAAAATTGTTTCGCAGGTGCGAATAAGATATGTGAGTGAGGGATTCGCGGTTCGATCGATACCAGACGCATCGATCTCTCTTTTTCTCATTCGCTTGCTTTCTACCTCGGGGGAAAAAGAACGAGGCGGAGGAAAAGATAGAGTGTAAGGGTTCAAGGTTAGACGGCCACGCGCGTAAGGGGATTAGAGTGTGTAGCGCACGGTCTCCGGGCTCTCTCTCTCTCTCTCTCTCTCTCTCTCTCTCTCTCTTGCGATGCGAAGCGAGCTTTCAGAGCTTTCGATGTCGATTGATGGATTGACGTTGGATTTCTTGACTGTATACAGGGAGACGTCGAGTGTAAGCGCGAAAGAGAAAGGGATTGGATATTTCTTACTTTGTGTGTGTTTGTATTCGCTGCTTTCTCTTTATTCCCGATGGTATCGGTTTTATATAGAATTCGAGGTACTTTTGAGGGAAGGAATTCCATAAGATAAACGACAGCAGATGAAAAACGAAAGTATCGCACTTATCCGCCTGCTCGTTTGTGTGTCCTAATTAAAAAGAGAAAGGGAAAAAGAGTGATAATGAGAAGAACAAGTGTATACGACCGCAAAAAGCTCCCTCCCAGAGCGAAGCTTCGATCGATATACGCCACCTACCCCCTCGCTTTTCCTCCGTTGTTTTTCTCTTTCTGCCCCTCTTCCGCTCATCTGCGGCGTTCTCGTGTAAGTCGCAACAGGTCGTCGTTTCCTGCCCAAGCCGAAAGTCATTCAAAGGGGAAGGGGGGCGGAGTAGCCAAGCGCGAGGAAGAGACCAGCCAACGAATTATCTCCAGGATTTTCACTCGCGCGTACGCGCGCGAAGGGGACTCTGTTTTGCAAGGGAAATAAGCCGGTTACCCGAGTTTTCACTCTCTCGTGTTCTCGCTGAAAACCACTGCTAACGAGAGGAATGTGCGCTTTTCTTTTATATCGAGGGACTCGAGAATAAAGAGGAAGGATCGAGACTGATGGGAATCGAGAGTATGAGTATTTTTCAAAGTTGCGCTTATTGGGATGTGAAGTGTCTCATCGGATAAGGGGATACGATTTATGAAGCAGCACGCGGATACCGAGGACTCCGTTGTCATTTTTCTTGTGTTCCTTTTTTGTTTCGAAAAACTGTTTCCTCGAATAAAAACTGATCGATGAGAACTTGAGGCTTTCGAAAATTCAATCTCGAAGCGCCCGTGTGCCTTAGCCTCGACGCGGCTCTTTTGAAATCCAATATTTCACCTTATCGCTGCGGCGCGTCTTTCCCAATTTGTTATCCGATTTGTATACGCACATGTGATGCCTCGTAACAAACAATCGTAAAGTGACCTCGCAAAATGAAAACAAAAAACAGAAAATCATTTACCAAAAATCCAGCAGGCGCTCGAAAGCTCGACGTTTATATTCCGAACGCGTTTCTCCCCGAAAACGGCTAAAGCCTTTTCCCCCGGTATAGCGAGCGGCCGGCTTATCATCGTGTAAATCCAAAATGGAAACAAATAGCTCGGGGAGTTTAAAGCCCGCACATAAATCCTCCCCAACGTGCGTCTTTTCATTCTCCTCACTCTCTCGCGGACGCTTTCTCTCTCCCTCTCTCTTTTAAATCTGTTTGCTCTCTCTCTCTCGCCCACACCATCCTTCTCGACTTGCGGTCCATCCTTTCCCCTCTCGACTCGCTCTTTTTAATCCAAATCTCGCGCTTTTCTTCGCTGCTCTGGTATTAACAACCTCCCTTTTTTCTTCCTTTTTTTTTTACAAAATTATTCCGCGGATTTTAGCATGAAAATTTATACTCTTGCATTAGACAGGACAACCTCAATAAGGCCTATGAATATTACGTAAAATCATTAAAATTCTACGTATTAATTTACCAATCTCATACCCGTAATACCAAAACAGCTGGAATACATAATCCCCATCGCCCTGCCCCGAAACGCCTACGTAATTAATTCGCAGGCGCAAACGCGTCTACGTGTGTATCTACAGAATCAGCGAATTTTACGAAGGATCCTCGCTTGATTGCCTCGAATGTATATTAGAAACTCGTCGGAGATTAGCCGAGAGGCGCGAGATCGGCGCGCCGGAAAGTTTATGATGTTTACTCTATCGCTTTGAGCTTATATACACGGGGGGGGGGGCTCGCTGCGTAAATAAATTCAGCGAGCAGCCGGTGCGCGAGCTTGTTTCATCCCGCGAAACGTCGTATCGTTCGGGCAAGGATAGAGGGGAGCGGGGGGTTAAGTTTGCAAATTGAGGGTAATTAGATTCGTAAATATCTTCTTTCTTTACGACCCCTGCGAAAGAGTAAGGGAGGGCAGGGGGGGATAGATTTAATTATCGAACAATGCCGCGTAATCAGGACTGGTTAACTCGGTTGATTAAATGGCGCGTGCAAAGTTTATGGGGGCTGAGGGAGGGGGGGGGGAGGGTTGGACTTGATGCACTGAAAAGACGAGAGAAAGAGGGAGCAATTTAAATGGCGCGCCAAGAACAGCTCGGGCTTCTTTCTTCTTTCAAGTTTAAACAAATAGCCGAGAGATATTTTTTTCAACGAGTCTTTGTAAAAATCTTTGGTTAACACTTTAGCGGAGTCGATTAAACGATTAGAGCTAGGCGAGAAAACTCGCTCGCTGAAAGAGCAGCAGTTATCGTCAAGCCGAGCGTAATTAAGCCAGAGCTCTGTCTCTCTCTCTCTTGCGTATCGCTTGTATATTTTTGACGCTCGAGAACGATCCTCGGAAATTCACGAGGAAGAGGGTGGGTGGGGGGATTGGATTTAATTAACGCGCAGAGGGACGACGCAGCGAGGCGCGCGCGTGAACGAGGTTGGCCCGGCTCTCCTGGTTAAAAATGGGCGCCGGGCTCTGTACCGGTGGAACACACATTTAATTGCGACGATCGGCCCCTGGATAAATTCAATACACGCGCTGTACGGCCCGCGAAGAGAGGCGTGTGTTTTCTCTTTGCATTTAATCAGCGTATATGATACGTTGCAACTGATTTACGGATAACTTCCGTGTGCGCTTCGGAGAAACGGGATTTTTCTTTCAGCATATGGCGAGTCTGCTTTTTCTTGTTCGGGCAGATTTAATCTTACCGATTTCGGTTTGGAACTTATCTTTTATCTGTTTTTTTTTGGAGGAGAAAAGTCGAGTTTTAGATTCTTTTCTGGGAGATGAAAGGATTTTAATGAATGTATAAGGGGGAGAATCGTCAGGTTTTCGAGGTTCACGCCGGTAATGGGTTGTTTCGAAAGCCGGCTAAATTGAAATTTTAATAAGTACGCGCGGCGCACATTGAAGATTTCGAAGATGTATTCTTTTGACGATGCCGATAACACCTTGACGATCCGTGATGCCTCGACGTACAAGACGCAATTATAAATTGCCAATGAATATTCAGGAAGGATATTAAATGACTCGGCTCTAATCACCTTCATAACGCGCCTGTTTACCAAAGTCAAACCCCTCCCCAGAAAATTTGCATAATCGCTAAAAGCCCGCGTGTCAAAGCTATGCATATCATTAACACAACCCACGCGTCGTCTGCCGATCAAAAAGTTAAAAATACGGCTACACGTGTTGACAACTGATAAAAAAAGAAGCGACCCTACCCTCGCAATTTCATTTGATCGATGCGCGTGTAGCCTCGGTATAAAAGGGGGTCCTTATTACGTATTCGGCTTTTCAAGCGAACTACTCGCACACGAGTACACGAACGAGATAAGAATTCTCGGTGGGGCGCAAGTTTCCTGAAAGCCGTGAACGTGACCGCGGCTGGAATACGTGTGCGCGAGACGCTTTTCGCCGGAGTATATTCCGCTCGTCGTTCATTAGCAACGATGCGGGGTCACGAGACTGTTGTTGCACCCCCAGCTTCTTCTCTCTTTCCAGCTCTCTGATACCCGATCGATATTTTAATAAAGACACCAGCCTCCCCCTGTCCGCCCTCTATTTAAGTTACCCCGACCAGCCGTAGTAGCATTAAGTTGCAGGCGAGTTCACCGCAAGAAACTTACTTCCGACTCTCTCGCTCTGCTGCAGCGTCGGATTTTCGACTCTGCCTCCTCCGCTTTCTCCGAGAGAGAAGCTCGAGTGAGCGTCTCTGGATTCAGTCGAGCGAAGATTGCACGACTCGACAATAGCCCCCTCTCACTCTCGAGTACAGCTGTTGAACTCGTAGAAAATTTGAGAGTAGAGCCGAGAGGGGGGATATCTGGTTGATTTTAAATATTGTTAACTAAAATCCATTTACTCTTAAATGTTACAGGTGATAAGGATACAGGGCCTACAAAGACCATGCGAACGTGAGATGCTCCACCGCAGCGCATCGTCGCGGCGTAGGCGGCAGTCGCGCAGCGTCGCCAGCCAGCCTACGCCGCTGCTGCAGCAGCAGCAGCAGCAACAGCAGCCAGTACCCATTGGACAGCGTAGCCGAAGGGCATCGGTCGCGTCGGCCGAGCCGGCCTCCGAGGCGCTGCTGGCTGGGGCTATGGATCGGCAGCGCTCGCCGAGAGGCAGCTGCGTGCCCAACATCGCCCTCGATCCTGATGACGAGGCACTCGAGGAGGTGAGATTGGCTTCTTTTTTTGAGGGGATGTGCGTGACACTGAATACTCGGAGATTCATGAAAGTGGAATAAGGGGGGGAGAGAGTGGCTGTCGCGCGACAGCCGGTGAAAATTTTATGAGAATCACGGATGTGAAGGCGTTTCTCGTTCTCTCTTGGAAAAGAGAGAGAGAGAGAGAGACTCGTTCTTTTTTACGAGGATTTTTCTTTTGAGAGAAAGGAGATTTCTTTTCTTTATTTTTTTGAAGAGGAAAAATATGTGTATTTGCGCGTGTACACCTTCAGAAATTTAACGGATGAATAAATTTACGGGAATTTTTGCTTACCCAGAGAGAGAGAGAGAGGTACTGAGGGGAGGGAGGGAGAAGGAGAGCGGATGGAAGAATGCTTTTGTCAAACATCAGAAGAGGGTGTAGAGGAGTTGTTGTTGTTGTTTTGTTGCTATCGTTCGTTAGGAATAAGAAATGGACGGCCGTGAAATATGAAAGCGGAAATGGTTTGGAGGATGAAATCTTGGGGGGGCATTGCATTTTTTACGAGGGATAAAAGTGAAAAAGTCGGAAGGACGGCTGGGCAACGCGGGCTAAAAGCAGCCGGGCAAATGGAATTTTCATGAGAGATAGCGAGCTCCTCTCTCTCTCTCTCTCTCTTTCTCGCTTTTGCCAGTGGCGAGAGAAGCTCGAGAGAGAGAGGCTTCACTTATGTCTGAATTTATTAGGTCGCGATGGGAGACAATTCTGTAGATGAAAGAGAAAAAAAATCATCGTACTTTGTGTGTACCCCCACCTCTTTTGTATATTACGCCCGAGAACTCAAAATACATCCGCGAGCAATGATCGATCATCTCCTTCACGCGATAGTCGGGGAGAGGTCGATGTAATGGAAAGCCGAGTGTAAAGCCACAAGCTCATACACACGCGCGGCGTTGTCGTCTCCCTACCCCCCGGAAATTTAAGAGCTGCGGTTTAGTAGAGAGAGCTCTCGTTTAGAAAGTGCGCGCGGTACTGCGGTGTTCCCATGCGTGTAAACCGCTCACTCTCTCTATATCCCCCTCAAATTCCATTACACACAACAACGGGGTTAACCGAACACTTTTACCCGCAGCCAGTTTACATACAATCGCTCGAATTTTCCAGACGTTCAGCCGACGTCTACTGCCGGACCCGGAGCAGTGCGGAGCGTCGCGGCTGTGCCTGACGCCCGAGGCGAGCCGCAGCTCCCGGACATCCCTAGCGCCGGACGAGTACGGGCCAAGCCGCTCGCCGCGGGGCAGCCTGGTGCCGGTCGACCCGCGCGGCCGCTCGCCCCGCAACAGCCTCGTGCCGGAGCTGTCGCGCAGCCCGAGGCACTCGCTCGTGCCCGACGCCGCGCTCAGTCCCCGCAACAGCCTCGTGCCCCTCGACGTCATCGGCGCGGGCTACAGTCGATCGCCCAGGGGTAGCCTCGTGCCCGTCACTCCACGCGCCGGACTCGCCCCCGAGAACGGCGGACGCAGCCCGAGGCACTCGCTCATACCCGAGGCTGCTGCCGCGGCGGCTGCGGCCGCGGCTAGTGCCGGGGCTGCCCAGCTAAGGAGCTCCAGGGCTAGCCTTGCCAATGTCGACTTCGATCGCAGCCCCAGAGGATCGATCTGCCCGGATACGGCGAGATCGCCGAGGGGAAGTATAACGCCGGTCGACGTTCACGGAGAGATGAAGGTGAGTTTTATATATACTTTCTTTTGTAAATTACTTTCCGAGCTTTATTTTTCGTTCTTTTAAGGTGTTCGCGAGTGAATAATCTTTCGGAATGATAAAAGTGACGATTTTCGGCGAAGAGTTTGGCCAATCGATGAGGAATTTTCTCTCTGAAGAAAAGTCGCGCGCTTGCCCCCGAGAAATTTATCGAGAGTCCGCATAACTTGCCAAAGTGCCCGTATCGAAACTTTTAAATTTTATTTTCCAAACTCTAACGCCCCCCCGTCAATAATAAAAATTCTCTCGCCACCCCTGAGAACTATGTTCTCCAAACGACCCTCCCGCTCCATCGAATAATTTTCACCCTCCCGAAACTCTCGGAATACCGTAATAGATGTTGGATCCAACTCAGAATAAAAAAAAAAAGAAAGACGACCTTCTATTTCCAGCAGGACCGCAGTCCACGGGGCTCGATAGCCTCGGAATGCCTGAACCAGAGCCCTCGCGGATCGATCGCGCCGGATCTCGGCAGTCGTTCGCCACGGGGCTCGATCGCTCCCGACCTAACCAGCCGTTCGCCCCGAGGCTCCATCTGCCCCGAGCCAGGCAGTCGTTCTCCGCGAGGCTCCATCGTACCAGGTCACGGAGGTCACGAGGGTCTGCTGGCCAATCGCTCGCCACGTGGGAGTATCGGTATGGGCGAGCTTGGACATCGGGGCTCGCTCGCTGGAGCTGAGGAGGTCGACGGCCCGACGAGCCGGAGCCCACGAGGGAGCATAGGACCGGCGAGCGAGCTGGAGAGAAGTCCGAGGGGTAGCCTAGGTGGCGGTGACAGAAGACTACCCGAGCCTGGAGCTTTTGGCATGGCTGCTCTGAGGAGAACGTCCTTCGATCAGAGTGAGTTTGTTTGGTTTTATTATTCTTCGTGTTTTGAACAAATAAGCCGTTATTAAAATGTCAGATGATATTATGAAAAAATAAATCACTCGTGAAAAGTCAAATTTATTATTTATGGAAGTATTAGTTTTATATATTTACGACTTGGCAATGTAATCACACGGTTGATGGGATAATAATAGCATTAGAATATTTAATCGACTACCGGCTATATGTTTTCATCGGAAACGCTATATTTAAATGTAAACTCTTCATCGAACCGGAGACTCTGTCAGCGTTTCTATAACTATATACATAAAAGAGACAATCACGTATTACAAGTCTGTAATAATAACCGCCAGCTGTTCTCTACGGAACTGCCAGCGTGTCATGAAATTTTCAATCTTAATCAAAGCATCGCTAATTCACTCTATTTACATCGTAACTCAGACCGTAAAAATTTATTACCTCCCCCCGTAAGTCTCGTTAAATCGCTCGTGGTACTCGAAACTGGCACGCGCAAACTTCGAAAATGGATTTCGATTAAAACTCAAGGAATTTATCTTTGGAATCGCTCAAATCAAATTTAGAAACTCAAAAGCTCCCCCCACCCTATTTTTAATACACCTCTCCCGACCGCGTAACGATATTTAACCGACTCTCTTCGCGATAATCGAATCTCGAATTTTTTTTCCTTTCCACCGTCGTTTTCACAAAATCTCATTAAGCCAAACGACAATCATAAGACGTTGCAGCGATGGGCGTCAATTTGCCAGGAAACAGAGCAACCATCTCTCGAGTTTCTCTCTTTCCCCCTTGCGATTGATCGATTGTTAATCAAGCGCCAGTCTATCGGCTCTTTATTGTCTCTCTCTCTTCGAGAGTTCGATTAACGCTCAACGCGAGACTGGTAGTTGGAAGGGGCGGGGGGAGTACATAACGAGAAAGGACGTCCGGAGAAAATTAACGCCCGACGAGAGCCGATTAAAACTTTCGCTCGTGTATATACTTTGAATTTGCCGTAAAACGCGTGCACAGTGGACTTAGGGCTTGCTCATCCTTTTAGCGACACGTCTCGGCGATATATCTCGGTACTGTAAGACGAGGGTTATCGATTTTTTTTCCTATGGGAGGGGGAGAAGACAAAATGCTGAAGAAAGGAAAAACAGACGGAAGTAGAAAAGGATGAGACAAGGGAGGCTCCTCGGGTCTCTAAACGTTATAATAATACGCTTTGAATACCAAATCGTAAGGGGGGGATCGATAGTATCGAGTCGAGCATTTTGCTTTTCCTTAAGGAGAGAGCGCCGGTGATACACATCCTGCATATTCGTCTTTTTATCCGGCGACCCAGTTTACGCGCGCTACGCTATACGGACGGAATAATCGATAATTTAGCCATTTTTAATTCCGAGCCTGCTCCGCCGAATGACTTTTATACTTTTAGATAATCGCGAAACTGTTTATACGCGCGATATCCTTCGAGTATAGGGAAATAGGGAGGGAAAAGAAGTTGGGTAAGGGTAGAGTACGAGAGAGAGAGTTGGAATTTAAAGTTTGGCAAATTTAGGGATATCTGTGGCGGGGGAATGCTAAAAAGGGAGCGATCGAATTGTTTTCGCGAGATTTTCTTGACTTCGAAGCGAAAAAGAGAGATGAAAAATCCGGATGCGCCGCTTGCTTTTTTTGCCACGCTTCTTTTTTCGAGCATGGAAGAATTGTAAAGTTTCCTATTATCCAGTCGAAACAAATTTCTCGACGTTTTACGCGGCAGGGAAATTCAATTTGGCGACGATCTTAAATTTTATTGATCACGAATTTTTTTTATTTCTTTTCCCCTTTTATTTCTTTCTTTATTTTTATTAATTTTGCCTTTTTAAGCATATTGACTTTCTATGCAGCGTTATCTTAACGATCGAGCGGAAGAAAATATGAAGCTTTTATCGCTCAGAGCAGATCGCGCTTTTACGATGACAAACGGATTTATATTTCAGGGGGTAGGAAGGCAGGGGGAGGGAACAAGGCATATAGCGATAGCATCGGAAAAGCATCGAAAAAATATTTCCCCCCCCCCTTCTTTTTATCGGTATTCAAGCTCCTGCTAAGAAAACGTTAACGATCTATAAAACATATTTTTACAGCCTTACCGCAGCTATGCATACCTCGAACCTACGCATAGGTACATAAAAATTTCAAAACGTCACCAATCGCACCGATAAAAAAAAGATCAAAAAATTATTTCGTCGTGTATTCGATAATTAAAAAATTTTTAATTAACGAGTCGAGATATACGTGTATAAATTTCAAACAAGCATCGCCAGTCTCTAGAGAACACTGTCGTTTGGGGGGAGTGTTGGGGGGTGAGGTAGCAGAGTAATTTTGCAAACTAGATGAAATCTCTGTCAAACCGCGTTAGGGGAAGAGTTGCCCGAGCTTTTTCAATTATGATGATGTGCTCTGGGCTCGTCGGGCCCGCGCGCGCGATAACTAAGTGTATATACGAGTTAACCACTTAAACGAGCGACCGATAAGGGTGTTAAAGCGAGTTACCGAAACCGTAATTCTCCCAGCTGGACTTATTTAGCCTCGGGCACCCTCTCTTCGGTGGAACTGCAAATTCTTTAGAAAAAAAAGCTCCCTAGTCTCATTACCGCCTACGTTTCTCGGGCTCCGATCTATAACGCGTTAATAAACTTTCATCATTTAATTATGCCCCTCTACTTAACCTTCTAAGGACATCAAATAGATTTTTTAAAAAAATAAGCAATGAACCGATAACCTACAATCACTTACGCTTGCTAAAAAATGCTTTTTTCAATTGTTCTCAGGTACAGTGAAGAACCGTAGCACCTCACCCTACCGCCAGCGAACGGAGAACTCGGGCAGCGTACGCTCGGCCGGCAGTATGACCGGTGGCCAAGTGAGTCTTGGTTACGGCGCTGCGGCCAATACGTGGATCGACTCCAGACGCGCCAGCAGCTCCGTATCTCAGGTATGTGTCCCTTTATTTCGTTGTAATCAGTCGTTTCCAACTATTATTAAATCCCTTGGAATGCCTCCAAATCGATAAAAGACATCCAGACGCTCAGGCATTTCGCAGACCGGCTAATCAAGCCCCGCTCTCGAGACGTAGTCAGCCCGCGAATCGATATACGAACGCGCGTCAATTACCCGCAACGACTAACTCGCCAACTACGTCCTCTGCTCTCTTGAACTTTAGCGAGACGCTAACTTTATATAGGGTGATGGTTATGACGTAACGACACATGATGCGTCTAGGGGATTATCCAAATACCTGGGTTTTTTTCTTCTTTTATAAGGCTGGCATTAGTCGCGTGATCGATTGTCGTGAATTACGGGATAAGCGCGTACGTTGTATTTATGGTTGTCAAGGATACCCGAAGAATTATTTGTTTATCACGTGCGAGATATTATTTCGGAATAAAAAAAAGAAACGTGATTTGGTTTTTTGAGGAACAAAGCGCCGGCTTCGTGTATACAGTGTAATCTTACAGTTTTCGAGAATGACTTTTAATGAAAGAGAGATAGAGCGAGATTGTACGGCTAAGGAAAGTCCTGGCTAATTTGCTTGAAAATTGAAGAATAGCAGTGCAAATTTGCCGAGACTCGTTCGTATTTGCGAAAGAGTCTTTTGTGATAAAAGTCGAGTGGGAATGGGAGGGGGAAAGGGATGAGTGGGCGGAGGAGGACTAGCGAGAAAATAAATGATGCTATGCAGGCCCGTCTTGTGTTAGCCTTAGCGTCGCAGTATACGCCGCACTGCCCAAGGCCAAGTGTCGCTTGGACTTGTCTTTTCTTTTCATCTTCTTTTCTTCTTTTTTGCTAAAGGATTATTCTTACTTTTTTTTTACCAAATCTAATGCGCTTTATCAACGGGTCCCTATAAACACACACCTGATAAAATCAGTGATCGGCATTAACGACGTTCTCCCCCCCCCCCACGAGCTCTATAATTCACGAGGACCATTCGGACTCTAATTTACGAGGATCCGAAGATCCCCGGGGATTATCAGAGGGACACCACATATCGGTATATACTCGAAGAATAACAGCTTCATCCCTTAATCGTCAATCTCCAACCAAAAATTCTAATCGATCCAAAAAACCATTTTCTCAGTTTTCAGGGGACGAGTCGCGCAGGCTGTGCGGCGGCGGCGGTCCAACGGGCACGAGCTTCGCCGACAAGGTGGGCCCGGGCTCGAGCGGCCCGATGGGCGTAGCCGCGTACGGCTCGCTCGTCTTTCAATTGAAGGACGCGCATCTCGAGGCGAGCGGCACCTGCGACTTCGTGCTGCGGGCGTTGCGCGTCGTCAGCAAGACGACCGTCGTCACCGTCTTCCTAGCCTTTCTCTCCACTATGCCCGTAGTCATGCTCATACTCGGTAAGTTAAACTCGTTTTTTTTCATACTTTTTTTTAATCCGATTCTCCCTAAACGCCTTTCTGATTGTTTAAAAAAAAATAAAATCAAATTTACACGTTTTTCTCGAGCGCAGAGCGTAGCGAGCTTGCAGCCAGACTGCGCCACTTTTAGTTCGGCCCGTGAACTCTCCCGGGTCAATACCTCAAACATGCAAGCCCACTTAATCTTTTAGCTTGCATGACTTATGCACGCCGACTTATAAGACTCGAGTGCCCCAGCTCCCTTCTCACTCTTTCTTTCCCTCTCTACCGCGCCGTCTTATTAAGTGGCGCTTGCAAGCTCGCACGAGACTTTCTTCCTCTCTTGCTCTTTAGAGTCTTACGTACACGACCACGCGCTTCTTTCTCAAATTGCTCATTAGTATTCGAGAACCAACATTCAAGTGTGCCTCGATAACCCACAATTGCCCCTCCCTTGCGATTCCAGAAAAATAAAGCTCCCCTCTGCTGTAAGTACGAACAAGCTCTCTAATTTTCCGCTCGAAAATCTATACTTCCCCCTTACACATCGGATAGAGATTAAGACACAAGTAGACACTATCCCTTATACCATCGCTTTTAAATCTTCCATCCTTCCCCTAACTTTTCCCAACTCCTCTATATAAAACCAGCCAGCTTAGAGTCGATATCGTACAAGACGCTACGGGACGATAAAACACACTCCCTTTCCCCTCTTGCTCGTTTCTCTTTAAAAAAAAAGTAGAAGCTAAAAGAACACCGGCTCTAAAGCTAGGAGCAAACTAACGCTCGCCTTGGGAGTCTTCTTAAAATTACCGCAGCAGCTTTTTTTTCAGTAAAACGTCGGACGACTCCGAGAGAGAGCCGCAGAAAACTCGTGTTCGCATGCTCGGTGCAGCTTAAAAGCCCGTAGGCTAGGGCTACGTCGAACGAGGACGCGATTAGCGCTTAATTTATTCTGCCGATAAGCCGATCTCCCTCCCCTCTCTCTCTCTCTCTCTTTCGCTTACATAAACTGTCTGGCGCAAGTGGTGCGGGCTGCTTTACCTGCCCTCGCTTATCGCGTATACAATTTGAATTGTGGTAGTGGGTCTGTGTGTCGTGTCGCAGCGGTTTTGAATCATGCCCCTGGTGTAACGCGCGTGATTGACGCCGTTATATTTCATGCGCCCTCGCGCGCGAGGGACTAGGCCTTGGCTGTTCCGTGGATATTACAATTGTTCTCTTGGCTGCAGTTCGTTGCTAATGCCCATTGCGAGAGAGACGCGGGAAGTTAATGTCGAAACGTTAATTCCTTATTGCGAACACAGAGAGAGTATAGCTAGCGGAGCTGGGGGATTATAAGTTGAAAGTGGAGCTTCGCATAGTTCGGAAAGCTGTTATACCAGAGAGAGAGAGAGAGGGGCTTCCGTGACATTCTCGTTGAATTTTAATGAATAGATGACCGAGCTATGCCGGCACTGCTTGATGCGCTTATAAACTTCGCCTCCGAATCGCTTGATCGACTAGTACCGCCCGATACACGTATAACTCTCTCTGTGCGCTAATCCTCGATATATACCTCTGCGACTATACCTGTGCAAGCATATATAAAACGCTAGATGCTGGTCTGATGTTTGCCAGCTGCCGCTGGAGCCTTATGTGTGTAAAATGGCTTTAACCCCCTTGACCCCCACGCAAATATGTCGTTTATACCCGCTGAAATTTTAAGGATTTAATTAAGCACCGAAACACGTTGACTGTATAACTTTTGATGAATTTCGAAGGGGAGGGAGAGACTGGAGAATATGATCGAGGACTGAATAGCGAAAGCTCGTGGTTTAACGACAGAGTCGCGCGATTATTTTTGCCGAGGGAAAAGTTCCCAGCTAACGAGCAGCCGCGGCCAATATCAATCACAAGAAGTTAGGCTTTCGTTGCTACTAATGGATACGACAAGAGAGAACAGGAGGGGCTGGGGGAGCAGAACAATGTCAAAGCTCAAAGACGAAGCGGTAAGAGCAAAGCAAAGCTCCACTCTCGAGAGCATCCCACCTGGCAACTCGGCGCGTTATGAAAATTTCGCTCGTAATAACTTTCGGCGAGAGACTGAAGGAAACTTAGGGTTGAGGGGGGGGGGAGAAGGGTTGCGAGAAGGGATTGTATTTTAATTCGTCGTCGAAATGATCGTCGGTATTAAGCTGACGCGGCCGGAAGTTTTATTTTCCTTAGCCTTGTTTGTTTCTCGTTTAGGCAGAGGTAGAGTCTCGCGTCGCAAGTTTCGCCGCGGCGTATCTTTGGGAAACGGTTTGTATTCCTGAGGGGGGGCGGGGGCGGAGTTTGTGTACCAGGGTTACTGATTACTCAGCGAGCACTGCTATTGACCTTAACTGTTAAAGCTCGTTGTTTGTCTATTCATAAGCAAGGATAAGGGGAAAAAGGACTAAACTAAATACGGCTCGGTCTGATTAATCATTGACATCGACTACTGGCACGTGTTGTCAGTTTCGCGGTTGACTCCTTAATGGATTATAAAGACAAATACCGCGGCACCGATCGTAATCGCGGTAAATCGCATTGTGATTCGTTTTCAAGGCGCGCACGTGCCGCGACCTACGCGCGCGTGTGCTGCAGCTTTCGAGCTTGCAGACGTTACCGCGCAATTATAATCAAATGCTCGGTGGCAACGGGGTCGCGCGCGCGAGAGGCAGACATTATTTCGATTACGTAAAGCCGAACGAACATTCTGTTTCTCGTATTCCGCGTCGGAGTGTTGTTTTATGGCGATGATTTAGTTTAAAAAGCTCGCTTGAATATGTGAATAATTGGATCTCTCGCAAAATGTGGATGCACCTTTTTCCGACAATATGAAATTTCACTTTAAGAGGCTTAAGGACCCCAGCGCGCGTGTCCTTTGCAATGACCCTCCCACAGGAGAAAGATTGAAAAATATTTCAGTCCTGCGCGAGGACGAAAATAATAAAAATAGTAGTTGGAAAAAATAGAAAGGAAGGAAGAAGGAATAAAGAAGAGGAGCAAAAAAAAGCGGGAGGGGGACGTAATCGCATTAAAGGTAGGACGCGAGCGCACTAGATAAAGAGCAGCCCGACGCTCGCGCGAGCGACAATGCCGTGCTATAACGCTCGGCTGCGTCGTCCGGAAAGTCAATACGGAAGAGAGTGAGCGTGTCCACTAGGCAGAGCTTTCTCAAAGCTCGCTCCAAGTGTGAGCTAGATTTCGAATCTCGGAAAATGCGTTCACGCACTCGAACCTCGGCTTTTCGTCGCTTTAAGTAAATCCACGCGTTAATTGAATTAATACTCCCAGGACTAGTTTAGCTCCCTTAAAAAAAAAGATTCAAATCTATCATTCGTCAAGCCTCTCACCCCTCATGTATCCGTCAGTGTAGAAGCGAGAGAGAAGGAGGCTAATGACTATGTCGTATGCGCGCAGGTGTGCAGTCGATCAGGGACTGTCCGCTCGAGCCCAACATCCCGCTGTACATGGTAGTGGGTGGCAGCCTAGGCAGTCTGCGCATGTTCTGGCTCCTCTACTCCCGGATACGCGCCCGACGACCCGAGCTACTCAGCGTGCCCGTCTCGGGCTCGCACGTATCCTTCAAGCGGCTCGCCTCCGTCCTGCTCTCGACCTTTCTACTCGTTTGGTTCGGACTAGGTAAGTGTAATTTTTTTATTTTTATGCTGGAAATACGTGCTACGAGTAACCCGAGGCTTAGACTCGGTAAAGTAAGGGAGATGCAGATTGTTGTCGGTGTAGGAAGTTTGGCAACGCGCCGATCCTGAATATACACCGGGGATTCCCCGCTGTGATTCTGATTGCACTGCCGATTTAATTCACTGATTCCTCCCGGGTGATAAGTGGTCTGGTAGGCCGAGGTGGCTCGTTTCTTTTTCCTTTTATTCGACGTAATTCACGGTTGGGTTTTTAGATTCGAGATCAGATTGAATCCGGAATCGTGATATGGAGATGAGGTTTACCTCGTATGGCTTTTCTCTCAATGTTTGGTTTAGATTGCCGGCCGAGATTAGTTTTGTTTTCGGCGAAAAGTTTCGAGTAAACGCCCGGCTTACGCTTTGCGTTTTGTGAAAAGCTTGCAGAGTAAAAAGTTCGGTTTATATTTCGTTTAAGCGAAAAAATAAACGCTTTAAAAAGTAGCAAAATTACTTTTCTTACTTAAAAAAACAACTAATTCCGAAATTTTCTCGTTCGCCAATGTTTACTCGCGACCCAGTGCGAGAAAGAAAGTCCCCGCATACCCGCCTATAGCCATAAATCACCATTAGCAATCTACTCTCCCCGCAAAAGTGCAAGAGCACATCAAACGTCAGTCGCGTCTAGACAGCCTCGCTACTTTTCACACGCGATCGCATTCCAGACGGTAGCCCTCTCCTGTCGTGCATCCCGCGCGCGTATCAATTTCTCGCTTGCACATAGTGCACTGAGCATTCGCCGTAGTCGAAAAGGGGAGCGCATCGATTGCCCCTCGCCGTCTGCCGTCCCAGAGTACGCCGGCGAAACGAGAGTTGCCTGCCGGCAGGCGCGCCCGGTCTGACCCGAGCTCGACTCGCACTACTTGCTCCGTTGGATACATCCCGGCGGCTTGGAATTTTTCGCGACTGCACATGATTTCCCAAAGGACCTCGCCGGAGAGAGAGAGAGAGAGAGGCTTGATCGATAAGCAGACGCACTTTATTAGGTGGTAAAGTACTGCCTGCCTCTCTCTCACGCTGAGATGACGATGATGTACATCTCTCTTGCTTCAACGCGCTATATCGATGTATCGATTATTTAACTTCTTGATAAGGTAAAAGCATCTCTCGACTGATCTCGATCTACCCCCAGTTTGAAATTTGCCTATCACTCAGCGGATCGAACGTTATTTCGTTGTCGCTGAGGCAAACGATGAGGTTCCGTAATAGCACGATGGGAGGAGGGGGAGGGAAATAGAGATAAACTCAACGACGTCATTCTCCGTTAATTCGTTGCGATGGGTAACCGGAAACTCTCCTGCCCCTTCTCTCGAGTAAAAAGGCTAGCGCCGTAACTGCATCCTCTCGGGGGCTGGTGTGTATACCCATCGATCGGCCCTCGCGCCACGATTTTTCTTCCGCGAACTTTGGCCTTTTTTTTCTTAATTAGAGCACACGAGAAAATTGCCCGAGTTTTTAATCGAGAGCTAAAGAAAAAAGGAACGAGAGAAAGAAACGTAGAGGACAAGGGGGAAGGGGAAAGAGTCGCGTTGGAGGTCAGGAGATAGAGAGAGAGAGATTGATGAATCGGCGATCGCGAGAGAGCCGTCCATCCATCAGCAGGTTGAAGCAAGAGAGCTCGCGGGGGCCCTGTGTTTGCTGTTCCCAGGCAACTACTGGATACTCAGAATCCGTTGGCCGGACTACGAGCCGAAGCACTACGATCCGAACCGCTGGTGCGACAAGACCCTCTACATCTTCGCCTTGGTACACCTCGGCATCGTCTATCTCGCTCTGTTCGCCAGCATCGTCGTCGGCTTCGGTCTGCTCTTCTGCAGGATCCTAGCGTGCCCGTGGCCGGAGAGGTGAGTCGCGTGTGCCAACGCCGAACGATATAATTGCATGCGGCTATATAGCGAGGCTTTTTCTTCTCTATCCTTCTACCGCCTGACCTATGCGGCTGATGCACGAAATGCTCGAGTTATAGTTTCTTTTTGTTTTTTTTGCACAGCGTGAAAAATGTCCGACGCGTTCGTTACTGATGAATTTCGCCTTTTATTTTGCCGGAGGATAAAGGCGGGAGGATGTGTACGGTGAATTTGGGTTGGAAATGCTAAAATTTTTCGCTCGGAATAAAGTTGTTGCTGCTGTATTCCAGATGTGTTTTTTATATGACCGACGCACGCGGGCTGGCTTTGTTTGTGCTATAGACGTCGGGGTCCCAAGCATTATACGCAGCTGCACGGAAAGTTACCATTTCACTTACCAAGCGATCGTTAATGCTCCAGCGTGTTTCCCTTTTTTTTTTCTTTCTTCTCCGCAAAGTATAAAAAAAAAGAAAAAAAAACTGTAAAAGGCTGGGAGTTCGCGTGCGCTCGAGGGGGTTACGTACGAGCTTGCATTTTAAATGAGTGGCGCGCTCGCGCGCACGACCTTTTTTCCGATCGCCGAGATTCGCTGAAGCTCGAAGGGATTTAGAACCCCTCCCCTCTTTTTTTCCATCGATGACCTGATGAAATATAAAGCCTGGGCTGTGTCGCGTGCGATTTTTTTTTCCAAAGTCTGCTGATTATATATTACGGAGCTCCTTCGCAAGCTCTCGGGGTGAGAATTTTCTGTAATTAACGCGCTTTCGAGCTTGCAAGGCGTTGATTAACGGCTGCGTTATTAGGGATTTTTACATAAAACCCTACCCTGCGTGAGATCTTGATTCCATTATTTACGCTATTTTATATCTGCCCTTAAATTCGTTCTTATCTCGAAAACCCGTGATTTTCTTTTAACATTTGTCATGGAAAATTTTCGTTATTTAGTAGTTGTTTGTTTTAAATTCTAACACTCGGAATTTACAATTGATAAAGCTGCGCTGTAATGAAATGCATGGCTTGCGCTGTATCTCTATTTTATGAATCTTTAAAATTAGTTTTTCCCAAAGAAAACCTTTTTAAACGTCGGGAATACTAATTCGGGTCTTAATGTATATAATATAATTAATAGGCTTTCAAGGCATTAAAAGCTTAAAAGAGAGATAGAAGAAAAAAATTAAGAAAAAATCGCCTGAATTATCGAATAACATTCTAAATGTATTTCTCATTTTCCGCACTAATCAGGGAGGGCTTAATTATTCTATTTATTATGGCGCTGTATAAAACACGATTTGCTAATTAAAAATTTCGTCGGCCAGCAATTAAACGTCCGCGTCGCCTGCTCGTCCCAGATTTATGTCAAAAGTTCAAGCCCCGGGCTAAAAAGTCCAAGCACCGCGGCTTATATTATTGAGCACAATTACGTGCGGGGCAAAACTTTATACCTGACGCCATTGACACAAAAACAAAACCCAGTATTCGTCCAGCGCACAATGCACCTGTATTGAAAAAAAACACTTGCCAAACAATATGCGTTCGCACAAAACAAAGTTTCGCGCCCACACACGTCAAAATGTCTGTCCAGGTACAAATAACCAAGACAGTCGGTGAGGGTGCGGGAGCATCACGAGCCAGCCGGGCGAGGCCGATCGGAGCTCGGTCTCGAGGCCAGCCAGATCCTCGAGGAGGTGGCGGAGGAGGAGGAGGAGGAGAACGGAGGCCCGGAGCCACCGGGCGAGTCGACGCCGGCGCTCGAGGCTGTGCGGAAGCATCAACAAATGGCCGAGGATCAGCACGTCGTCGCGCCGGAGAGCAAGTACTCGAGCAAGGTGCAATTTCGCGCGCCCGATATTATCGAGCTCTGATCGAGGCCAAGCGCCACCGGGGCGGGCTTTATACACGATCGGCTCGCGCTGTCGTTATGTGTCTCGCCCTCGGGGGCTTCCGTCTTACGAGGCTTTGTTTTTTTGTTTTTTTCCCCGCTGTTTTTATTTAGTGGGAGATGTGCGAGTCTGTGTTTAGTGGGATTTGATTTTGGTGTGTGAATAAGGGATGAGAGAGAGCAGTTGGTATATTTGGCGATTTAAATGCCTGTGGAATCGATTAATTTAAGTAAGTGGAGTGTGTGTGGAACGAGGAAGAGAGAGAGAAGAGCTAACGCTTCGTGCAGGTAAAATTTAACGGGTATATGTAGGCGAGAGCTTTAATAATTCAGTAGCCGAACAAACTTGGAGTTCAGCCCCCCCCCCCCCTACCCGCCTCCTTTTCCGCGCTGTACGTGCCAGATATTTCGAATGTTTGTTTAATCAATCCGCGTGAAAGACGAGCCTTCGTTTATCTTCGTTAAAGTAAAGGTCTCACTTTGATTGATTGATTTTTCATGAGTCATCAATTACAATTCGCCAACTATGTGTTTTATTTAAGCCGAAAGCTAGAGAGAGAAAGGGATGTACAAGGAAAGCGCGGGTTGAATAAAAACAGGGTTTAAACAAAGGAGATGGAAAAAAATAACAGGTCGGTTGCGTTACTGGCGATTTTTCTTCCGGAATTTAAATTTAAATATTCAACGCGTCAACCCGTGGGGATTACAAGTTTGCGACACTTGTGTAAGGGAAAAAAAGATTGTTCCGACACTTTTTTTCTTTTTTTTCTCTCCCCAAGTTTGGGTTAAAAAACGATCGATAAAGTCGTCGGTTTCGCTCAAAAATTCAATATTCCCCCTCCCGAAAAAGCAAATTTTCCAAAATATAATCCGACATTCGAAATCCCAACCGAGCAAAGCTCCGGAGTAAAAACCTATTCAAAGTCGAATTTCTCGCCAATCCCACCATTACACTCGGCAAACATCCGTTTGCCTTCTATTTTTTGTTTCCTCGGTTACCAAGGCGAGCCGAGATCGTACAACCCTTTGTTTCTCATCTCGCTAGGAGCTTTTCTTTCGCGTTCTCCCCCTCCCTCTCGAGCTTTTTACCGGCGGGAAAAAGGAACTGGCTTGTTCACACCCGGAAAACCGCGTTAGCTTTTCTCTCTCTCTCTGCTCTGCGAACAAATGGACGAGCTTTTTCCAGACGGATAACCAAGTAAGTGCGGGAATCTACTGATGATCCGATCCGAAAACACACGGGTTCTCTATCTCCGTAGTTTGCTGCTCCTGGTATACTACGACGCTTGATTTTCTCGCAGAACTGTGAGTGCCGAGAGCTTCACTTTATTTCATTCGAAAAGCTTAGGTGCAGCAAAATTTCAGGGAAAATTGGCGAGCGAGTTAAGGGATATGTTTTATTCATGATTTCCGTGAGCAGGTGATGTTATAAAGAGGGACGCCAGCGAGGATGTGTGTTGTATTTTAGCGCGCGAACAAGTGTCAATTATTCAAATCGATATCACAGCTGTTTGTGT
This sequence comes from Anagyrus pseudococci, assembly GCA_030522585.1. Lineage (NCBI taxonomy): Eukaryota > Metazoa > Arthropoda > Insecta > Hymenoptera > Encyrtidae > Anagyrus > Anagyrus pseudococci. The sequence continues at coordinate 23,541 of JAPYYQ010000003.1, read as the reverse complement.
ATACCGCGCGCGAGGAAACAGAGTGTCTGAGGGACACGACGCGGAGAAACGTCTGGGGATTAAACTCGTCAGGCTAAATATAACGGTAGACGTTGGTGTTACTTTGTAAGCTGTACATATACAAGCGCGTATACAAGCGCCCAAGATATTTCCGACCTTACACTCGTACATAGAAACACAAGCATACATAAAGCGATTCCTTAAAGCTTCCAGTATTCCTTATCTTCTCTTCAAGCATACATAAATTCTTCCCTCGGCCGCAATAAAATCCGCATTTTCTTCGAGTGTCGCTAAACGTAATCAGCATTATCCCCCGTCACCGCGCGTATCTCGCGTATACTGAAAGAAAAGCAATATCGGCTTGGCTAAACTCGCATAATTGACCAATAGGAATGCCGGAAAGGCGTTTGGTAATTAAATCCGAATTAAGCCGGACAAGGCGTATCCGATGAAAATCAAGCAGCGCTTCTTGCCCCCCCCCCCATCCCAGTCTTTGTTTCATCCACGAACAATGAGCCCGTAGAAATTCCTCTTCCAATTGCGTCGAATAAGAGAGAAAACCGAGCTGGAGGTCATTGGGGGGCTGTCCCTAGACGCTTTGTCCTCCTTTTTTCTTGCCCACCATCCTCCCCCACTCAACCTCGTCCTTACGTACACAAAAGCCAAGGGGTCAATTGCTCGTGTGGAAAAGGAGAAGCGGTATGGGTTGCAAAAATAAAAAAAAGAAATGTAATAAAAGGGGGTTAAATTCGACCTTTGCTGGAGAATTTCAGTCAGAGTTCGCTGCTCTTCTTTTTTTCTCGCCCTCGTTTTTTTTTACGAATACCTCTAACTAACTAATTACCCAATTCCAATTTTGCGCCCACACGTAGATTTTCAGCGAAAATCGCTGAGCTTCCGAGGGCATCTTCTAGGCCGAGAATTAAAGAAGCCTCTTGTAGGAACGAATAAGCGACCGATAAGACCCGCGTTTACCGCAAAAGGCTCTCGTTTTTTTTTATTCTCCATCCTAGATAAGCAGTTGAGATATAGGTTCGGTGCGAGAAAAAAATGTGTCGAGAGATAAAGAGCCATCTCGGCCAACACTGGGCTATTACACCTTTTCTAATCCACATAAAACACACACACAAATAGCACAAACATACACAGAAAAATGTAAGATATAGATAAGGCTGCTCCTGGCTTTCGCCTCTGTCACTAAATTCTTTTGGCATTTGCAACTGCGCAGTGGTTCGAAAACGGGTCCATGAACATTAATTATATACGTATAGCTTATACGCACAGTTACGCTATGCCTCTCGTCCCCAAAATCCCCGGGATCCGTTTTGTATTTAAGAAAATCAACGTGAGAGAGTGAGAGATCCCAAGGAATGGGGAGGCTAAAGGCGTGAGCCTGGGCGAAACGAGCTGTATAACATGTATATACCTGTAGATGCAAAAACGAGGGTGGGGGTAAGGACAGCGACAGAGGGCACAGGCCTGTTATACAGGGACGCGGGCGTCTCGACATGCCTACCCGAGCGTTGTCTTTACCCTTGAGCTCGGCTTGCGTACGTAGAGGTGTAGAGGTGTGGTCCGAAGCTTTGATGGAGATTGCCCTTGGGCGGAGTGTGCCGCCTCTCGGCTTGGCGAGGTCGAAGCTGAGACTCGGGGATCTGGAGTTAAGGGTTAAATCTGCCCTACGGGGCTGCTACGCGACGGTTGGGCCGTTTTCGAGATATGATGAGTCAGGGGCTGAATGGAAATGTTATCGGTGGAATGTTTTTGTTTGTTCGCATGAACACTATGATGATTTGACTCGTTGAATTTATTTATTTCTATAAGCTTGACGAAATGGAGGTAATATTGACGTAAAATACGCGATTTTTTAATAAATTATATTTGATCATATTCGATTGTTCCGAGTTGATAACGAGACGAATTCCAATATGGCACCAGGATGCCTGGGACGTGACGAAAAATTCAATTAGTTAAAAAAAAAAGGAGAGAAAAAGAGAAATGAATAAAAAGGTCGAGAGAGGAGAGAAAAAAAAAGAGTAACGCTGGGTTCGGTCTCTGTCGAGAGATCGAGATTTGATTTCAAACCGCGGAAATTCAATTACGACGGTTGGCCATGTCAGCAGCGCACACCCATGTTCCGATCGATCGGTTCGATCTCGCAGCTCTTTTTTTTTAATTATTTTCGCTCTCCCGCTCTCTTTATATCCGGTGCTGTAAGTTTGACATAGAGATAAAAATTATCTGCTATAGCGTAATATACAGGATCGAAGAGTAACTATCTCTTTTCCTCGTAGTTTTTTCCAATAACTTTATTTCGAGTTTTGTGGGGGTAATAAAAGCAATCGATCAAGCCTCGAATCTATATATCTTCGATCTCGTCACTCCATCCACAAAGCGAAGGACCAACTTTTTTTCCAGTTTATTTCACAATACGCATTGTAGCTCACATTGTTAATGCGCGAAATTAAAAAAAAAGTTAAATTTAATCGATAATTTTAAATCGGCACGCTTTTATTACAAAATAAATCGTATTTAGCCAAACGGTATAATTCACGATGCGACGATTGCATAACGCAAGGCACAACGAAATTAATAAAGCCCGCTTGTTCGTCTCAACCGAGAGAAAATAAATTATTCCAATTTGCCTATTGAACAAAGAATAAAAGGAACTTAATTCCTACGCTGCAAAATAAAAAGTAAGACGTAATAACAGGGTTTAGAAGCAGCAGGCGCGAAGGGCACTTTCCCTACCCTCGTGGGCCGAAAGTCGAAAGGATGAGCCGAAACACGCGAGGATACGTTCCTCTTTTCGCTACCATCGATCCACCTTTGCTTCTCGCAACACTTATCGACCACTAGTTAAAACAGTGAAAAAGGAGATGTATCTATTTTTTAGTGGATAAAAATTTTTCGATCGAAAATGTCATTTTGTAGAGAATTTAATTTGGAATTGCTAACTGATTGCGAGTATAACGTGGCGGGTATTGTTGAAAAAAATAAAAATTAATCACGTGATTATCGCGTGATTTCGTTTCATTGGAAATTTGCCGCTTGAAAAATTACTAAACGTTCCGAAAGGGGTAGGCTTTAAAAAAATGGAAGTAGGTAAAAACAATACCTTGTAACGATATATAATACAGTGGAGCAACAATTTTTTCTTTCTCTTCTTCTCGCTTCACGTGCAATTATGTTAATTTTCATAAAAGTAGGACGCGCGTGTGGTAGGCTGCCGAGTAACGGCCGAAGTATTGGCAGGGTATGAAATTTTATGTAGTCGGAGTAGACGTCGCATTAATTATTCAGGGATTCTTAAATACTATTCTCCTCTCGAGTTTGAAAAATGTACAGTTTTCATCATCGATTTGACGATACGCGCAACGTTTTTTTTTTTCATTAATGAGAAGACATAATTTATTCGTTTAGATAAACAGCTTTGGCGGGAGGGGGAGAGATTCGACTTTATCAATGATAATAATATTGCAGAAAATTTACAGCAAAGTGCAATGCCTGGATAATTTATTTTCTCTCAAAATACGCGGCAAAATGTTCCATTAATTCTGTAGTCTACGTATGTGTAATTCATAAAGTGAACCAAACAAGCGTACACAATTTGAAATTTATATCTTAACTTTGTAAATTTTCGCGTACCGTTGCGGTTGTTACATAGTTAAATATTTATTTTTTTTTCTCAAAAGTCTATTAATTTTGCATTTCGAGTAAATTACCGTACGATTAACTTTCGTGAAAGATGTTATTTAGGCTACATAGAGACATACCTTTTACATCGTGTTCTACTTGGGTATAAGGTAAGGTAAAGCAAATTATGAATATCCGTGTTGTTGTCAACGACCAATAATAAACTATAATAAGAGCGTAGGAATTATTTACAAAAGTCACGTTAATTATTCGACGCTTGATTCTTTGAAAAATCAATAAGACGAATGAGACTTGTTCATGACATATTTGTACTACTTTAAAAAATTCAAGCAAATAGAAGTTTTCAACCTGCAATCATAAAAATTATTAGTATTACGTGTAGCAGATTTGTTCCACTTTGCGATCTTGAGAGACGACGTGATAATTATCATATTTTCTTTTACCTGCATAATTACATTTTTCCACACCTAAATTATTTTAAAATTGATAAAAATATATAATTTAATGTATCATAGAGTAATACAATGACAATGCAAAAACATAAGTGATAAAATATAGAGATAACGTTATTAAGTTTAACAGCATAAACGAACTGTAATATAACGGTATTTCCAGGCGCGTATAATTAATATAGGAGTCAAAAAGATATATCTCGTAGAGTAACGTAGGTCATAAGTAAGTAACTGTCACGAATAAGAGGTCAGTAGGTTAATTGTAATTATAAGTACTTGAACGCGTTCAATCGCGTCTCGTGTGGTCCAGGCTTAATAACGTAATGTTAAGGCAAATAAAAAAGCAGCTTGCAAATGCAAGAACGAACACCGCGTTTTTCCCTTGCGCTCGAGAGCGCGAGAAATACGTCTCTTTTTCTACATCAACTTAAATTATAACTCAACGTTTTTTCTCCCTTACTAGTAAACCGTGAAATTTTTAATGTCACCGGGCGGACGCACTTTAAATTGGCTAATGCTCTAGTTAATAAAAAAGGGAGGTACGTCAGGCATTAAGAGGATTTGAATTTTCATTATTAATTAATATCAGCATTAAAACAGTCTTTGCAATTAACAGCAGTTCGTAATTAAAAAAAAAATCTAGCGAAAACGGCATTAAAAAAAATTTTGTCCTTCAACGGACGCAAAGAGTAAAAAAAATTAAAAGTCTTTAAATTTGAGAAGATAAACTTCAAAGTTGAAATTCCGCGCGTACGTGTGACGGTTATACGGTTAATTAAATCGAGCTACACCCGCTGTAATTGAAACTCCCCGGGCTTTTATGACAGCAAGTTCGAATTGCATTATGTTTATAAAATGTAATCAAGCCAAAGTATGGGGTGGGGGTCAAGAAAAAAAAAAGAATGCTGGAGACATTAAAAATTTTACGGCTCTATCGCATAATCTGCCTTCTCTCTTGACGAAACTTTTCAAATCTCTCTCGGTGAAGTGTAGGGGGATATATAGAATTTTAGCGAACTAAATTGTTGTAAACTATAACAAGGAAACTTGGGCGACTAGGTAACCCTAGAGATGGACGGATTGCATCTTTATTAATCGACTTGTATTATGCGCCAGATTAACCCTAAGTAAACAACTTTTCCAACCCCCCCAATTTACTCATGTTGAACGTGTAGCTTGATCGATTGAAATTTGCATAATTTTATTTTTATTAAATTTATTATATTGCACTTAATACAAAAAAATAGTAATTTTATTTCCATTGCGCTGAATAATAATAATAACGTGATACATTAAGGCCATTCCAATCCATCATGATTACAAAGTGAGCGTAGGGAAAAAGAAATCCGATCATTAATCTTGTGCGAACACTAAAAAGTTTGCGTACAAACATAATTAGACAAGCACTGCGAGGGTCCAAATCTCTTAACCTTTCAAAAGCACCTAATGTACCTAGAAAATATAAAAACGATTAAGCAAAGTTAATCATCCTATTCTGCAAATTTTTCTTATAACATAGAGAAATATATATATACATTGACATTTATCTTAAGCAGAGAAAAAGAATAGTCTAAGAGAAACACGATATTTATTCAATGATTAATGTACATCGTAAATTTTCCAATAGCAACAAATCTTAACCGAAATAATTTATCAATTTTCTACCAAAGCTGAATAAATATTAGATTCTAATAAATTTGTAAAATATATATAGATATACGAAATCAAAGAAATACGTGTAATCCCCGGGATCCTCTTCCGTAACACATAATACTTATAATCTCCATGTAAATAGTGTACATGAACTTCTCCGGTTACAGTTAAACAATTCGTAGAAGCTGACGATTCACTCACAGTTAGAATCAAAACGTGTTTTTTTAAGCCGATTCCCTAATGATGATCACATCTAAAAATTCCACTGTTCAATAGCTCAAACGTCAAGCGTCGTAGTATAATCAAAAGCCTAAAAATTCAAAGTCCCTCCCCTCCCCCAAAGTCTCTACGATAGTAACCTTGCTACAGTTTAACGGAAGCGAGAAGCGTTTATCGTCGTTACATCGCGAATACTCGTCGAAAGTCATCGATCTAACGAAAAATAAAATAACATAACAAATAATTGCGCGTGTGCGTGTAAATGTGTGTGTAAATGAAGTCGTTTATTGTACATAAGCCGCGAGAGAGAGGGAGACAGTGAGAAAGATACGGGAGACGCTTGTGTACCGTGTAAATATGTATACCCGCGCGTGTAAGCGCATTTATCATGAGATGAATTGTATATCACCGTTAAATTATTAAGATGAATAAAGATGATATATTAAAAAAAAAATAATGAAATGAGAAATGTGTCTCTTTTACCATTGACTAATATTCACGTAAATACACACCTTTCTAATCCCAGCGGATTTATCGATTGCAGATCTGTGCGTTGGACCGTCCACGTTATCCCCCAGTAATTTTCAGTTGTATCACACCAATCACGACTTTTATTTCATTCGAACAAGAAACATGGAGACAGATATCGTTAGCCTCGTAAGAAGATTATAGCGTAAGTATAAGAAAGGCTTAATTGTACCTCCTTAAGCATATTTCTCATCCGCTGATGAAGATATTCCACGCCCCGAGAGCTATATACGCGCTGCAAAGCGCAAAGACGTATATATAACATCCTCATCTCCGTTTAATTTTGATACCGAGAGACGAACGGTGCGCGCTGCATTTCAGCTGGAATAAGCCAGCTAAATGGAGAGCCCCGGCAATTTTAATTCCAGATTAAAACAGTCCACCGCCGGCGTCTATATATAACATATATACGTACACTTCCAAGCGGTAAAAGCCATTCGTCTCTTATCGCTGGCGCGTAAAAGGGACGCCGTAACGCGCGGGCAATCCCCGGGCGTCGTCGTCGCGTGTTTTTTTGCATATGAAAAAGCGAAAGTCTCTCGCGGAGGACAAAAAAAAAAGAGTTCACTCTCTTTTTCTCGCGAGAATAGACATCTCGCCCAGCTTTGCCGACATTTACATTTAAATTGAGCGTCGCAGATTTCGCGGGGGGTAAGGCAGATGTACATCTGCATAAACTTCGGGAGCTGGAAAAGTCGGACATAATTATTCGCTTAGCGAGAGCGCAGCCTTTAGCTTCTGTTTAGTTTCTTAAAAATTCTCGGCCAATAATCAAAACTGCGGCGTACATGTAGAACATATTTGGAGGGGGAAGGGGGTGTTTCTCGTGCGGGCCAGCCACACGCCGGAAGTAATAACGCATTAATAGGCCCGGGGGGAGGGGGGGCACGCGGGCGCAACCTGCTGCGCGACGTTCGATTAGTCCGGTCCGTCAGCCACAGCCGGCAACGGCTCTCCTCTCATTGTCCCGCGGTATATACAGGAGGGGTACGTCCCGAGACTTGGACGCCGAGAGCAGCCGATAAGCGCATTTCGCGCGTCGTCGAATGAAGAGCGTCGCTCGGCGAACAATTCGATGCGAGAGAGAGAGAGAGAGAGAGAGAGAGAGAGAGAGAGAGAGAGACGCCCGTGGAGGGGGTGGGGTCATCCCCGTTGTCCGGGGGCTACGAGGCAGCCGATGATAATGACGCCTCCGGGGTTACCGGCTATTGTCCCTCCTCGTCGCAAGCCATTAGCAGCTCTACTGCGTCACCAAGCCTTCGGGCCTTTTCGTCAACGGACACACGCGCGCGTATACCACACAGTTTTCTGTGGATGTGCGTCTGTGTACGTCTTCCCTCTATTCCGATATTCGATTAATTAGCACCGGTGAAAATTTAATTATCCCCTACTCTCTCAGCTCGTTGTATACGTATATACGTCTTCGTCATGCGTAATCCGATCGGCAAAGTCCGCGGTAGCGGAAAAAAGGTTCGCGTCTCGTATAATATGCGTGTATACACACATAAGCCCCCCGTCGCCTACGCGCCTCTCATTCCTCTTCATCAATCCACCTACATATGCCGCGAGCACACGCCCCATAACCCAGCATAACCGTATCCTCTCTATTCATAAAGCACAAAAAATTAGTCGCCTATAAAAAAGAAGAGTCCGTAATTCCCGTATAATACGCGCGCGTCTCGCGCCCGTCAAATTAACCCTACCCCCCTCTGCCTAACAGACGGATATACGCGTGTACGTATACGCGGGCGTCCGGCAAATCGCATTCCGCGCAAGAAGAGGAAGAACGGGGGTTTAACCCGACTCCGGGCGTCGACGTCGAATTAACGTCGGCGCGCACGCCCGATAACGATCCGATTATTATCGGCTTTTAGCCTCTCTCGGCGCCGCTGCCGATATATCGCACTTTAATAACTGCATTTCCGATCTCTCTGCGTAGCCCCACCCCGCGCGACCTCCTCACCCCTCCCTCGGCGTCGTTCTTGCACGGCTCGCTAATGAGATTACGCAGTGCGCGTTAGGAGCTAGAGAGGCGATCACCGATATATAGCCTACTGCGCGTTGGATCTGCGATCTTCCCTTCTATCCAAGCGTTGTTAGGACATATCTGAGGACTATGGTGATGTTTAATGAGAATTTTTGCTGATATCTTTTTTTAAAGGAGCTTTTTTCGTTAATGGGGAAATACGCGTGTGTGTGTGTCTTTGAACTAATGGAATGTCTCGCGTTTCTGTCTCGCGTGCGAGGGTAATAGGACACTGTGCTGTCATCGACTGCCTGGGATCGATATAGAACGGGAGACTCGATTGACGCCTCCACACATTGAGATATCTCCGGCTCATTGTGTCGTCTTGGATATAGACGGTGTATTCCAGGAGAGCCTCGATTATACTGTATGTGCGACTTGTTGAATAATTAGTCATCGTTTATGTGTTGGATTACGTTTTGGATATAGCCCGTAAAAGTTAAAGACGAAATTAGCTTTAATCTTGTGTCCTAATCAGATGTCTTTTAGACCCTGACAGGTATATCGTTCATTGGAAAATTACGTTTGCTACATCAAAGAGGAACAAAATAGTGAAGTTCTAAAAGTGTCTATAAAAAGAAAAGAAAATAAGAGAAGACTGGATTAGCCGAAGGGGGTCAAAGAAAAGGGTGTGTCCAGAGTCCACACAGGTATAGAGATACCATATCTCTCATTCATCTGGCATCTGCAATGCGCTCGTACTGAGAGCCGCGTGGGCGATTCGTATCTCGCGCGCAATTTCAGATAGTCTTTGTCACACGTAGAGCTTGCGTACAGCGCGTGTACACACATGGAGCGTCTGGGAAAGTCTGGTAAGTAGATATGTATAGGTCGTATTTGGGTCTTGAGGGTTTTGAACTGTGATTGCGACGGCTGATCGATATATGGAACGCGCTGCTTGGCTTTAATGGCTGTTAATTAGGGACTATCGGTGCCCAGATGACTGCGTTAAGGAGCAAGCCACTGAGCTTAATTTGGATGTATCCGAAGGTATTAGGGAAAGCTCTGTCGGTTTTTATTTTTTAATTTTTATTTCTTCGGCTCAAGTTCAAGGGAAAAAATGGAAAATTCATTAACACCCTACTTTATAATTATACATCAAGATTTTCAGGTTTTACGTACGGTTTTAAGAGCAAACGACACCTACATGTAAATTTAATGAGCTTTCAAAATATATCCCCTGCTCTCATGCAGCACATATATAGCACAACGAGCATAACCAGTGCGAATGTAAATTCATATCCCTCCCTTACTCTCTCTCTCTCTAACGCAACGAGCTTAATATATTCGCGCACTCCAGCGCTAGACAGTCTACGCATTCACTTTACGCCTACGCGCGAAATTAAACAGCATAGCAGATTCCCGGCTACGCGCGACTATTCCCCGAGTTCAAGCAGAGAGGCAAGAGTAGCGTACGGGCGGACAAGTAATAACAAGGAAAGCTCGAAACTAATTCGAAAGCGCGCGACACAGAGGCTTGAGCCTAATTTTTATTTATCCCCTTACCTATTCGTTGTAGATATAACGACGTACATCGTAAAGCCGAGAGCTAAGGCGAAATCACTCGGGGGGTGGCTTGGATTTTTCTTCCCTTTTTTGTCGCTCTAGACTAAAGAAGAAGACGTTAACGAGGCTACTTAACATTTCTCCTTTTAAATTTTCAAGTCCACTAAGGGAAAGTAGTAGGTCGCAAAATGTACGCGCTGACGACGGCTGGGGCAGGGGGGCGGGGCGGGGGTGTGGAGAGGTAACAGGAGAGGTAAAAGACTCGGTGTGGCACTAGGCTATAAAAGAGCCGCGGCTTAATGGGGTCCTTAAACCTCTACTTAAATGGATGGGTCGAGCCGAGGCTGGAGGGATTCGTGAGGGGGTGGAGAGGTACGAGGAGAAAGGAAGGAGCGCTATCGATTCGATGACCTATTACGTGCCGAGTTTCTTGCGCGGCGGCTCTCTCTCTTCAGAGCTTGTTTTCGCCTTGGCTCGAAAGCTGAATTTAACCCCCGCAGCCACCTCCGTCTCCACTTCTACCCCTTCTTACCTTTGATAAATCGCGCACGTTTTTACGGAGCAAATTCGGTCTTGTAATACCAGAGAGTTTCCATCCGTAGTTAATTATTTTTCAAAGAAAATATATCCCTCTCTCGGCACACCGTTAAATCCCGAGTGTCACAGAGAGATTGGGTATAGAGGGGAAGAGAGACAGGAAAAATCATATTTCCAAGATCTCAACGCAGAAGCGCTGTGCAGCGGCTATTGTGCAACTCGATCGGCGAGAACCTCGTGAGCTCGTGACATATCGGGTCCTATATACCCAGCCGCCACGGGATATTCCCTCTCTCTCTCTCTCTCTCGAAAATTTCTCCGCTGTTATAAAGGTATAAGGCCTGAGAGAGCGCGAGGCACGTGGCTGCGACGTCGGAAAAACGAGCTCGCTCGAGCGCGAGGCTATAGCGGAGAAAGAGGCCGGAGAGGCAATTCCTTGAGAGAGAGAGAGAGAAACGCTGGACCGTCTCAAGAGCTCAAGCGACGAGGCGCGCGTAACGAGATATATATCCACATACACACACACACATCTGCACGCGTATAAGAGCGTCGAAACGCGCGTCTTTATTGCTTTTTAATCTGGATAGAGGCGAGGGCGCGTTTTATTGCGATATGGGGGGGGGGGGAAGAAGAAGCCTCTTCTCTTAACGGCTCAGCTGATCCTGGAAATTCAAGTTATGAGGTCAGGAGGGATTTTTTTTCGCAGACGACGGGCCACCTCGACGATAGCAGAGGGCGGGTTGGGGCGAGGAGGGAGCCGGTGAGAGTAACTTCATTAGCCGGCCGACTGCTGCGAGAATGTCGTGGGACGTTTAACGTTTTAAGCTTGGGACAAGTATTTACTCCCTCTCTCTCTCTCTCTCTTCTGCTCCTCCTTACCTAACGCCACCCCTTTACGACTGGGAAAAGTTGCTAATCGAATTTGCATGATGAAATTCAGTTTGGAGTTCCTTTAGGATATAAGTGAAACTTCACGTGCAGCTCCGTAGCGTCGCGACGACGCTGACGCCTCTCTTTGCGCCGGGGACTAATACTCGAATGCACATTCTATTTATTTCTTTAGACAGCTCGAGAGACGTTTTAATTTATTTCGCTTAATTTCAAATTTTAATTCAAAGGCAACTATCGCTTTTTCGACGCAGCGTCTATACAACTGGTTGAACTATTCGATCGTTAATATTCTAACAATTGATAACGCGGATTAGTTACGAGATCGGTCACCGAATCCACTCGACAACAAATCGAAAGCTCAGACCAAACATCTTCATCAGTTCGCAAGAGAGAGAGAGGAAGAGGGCTGTAGAGAGAATCAAACGAATTTACGCGATAATCGGACGAGCGCATCTTCCAAAGTACTCGGAAGTACTCGAGAGTTCCGGACTTGCCCAGGCGATTGCGATCCGAGTGCCTCCGGCCAACGGATTCCGGATCGACCGGCCACTCTCTCTCTCTCTCTCTCGGATATCGACTCGATTTTCCTCTCTAAGCCTTTCTAGATGTACACTCTACTGTCTGTACCGATAGCGGATAATAATAACCGTCGACTCGAAGATAAATTGTTAAAATTAAAATCCGCTATTGGTTGTTGCTTGAATAACCGTAATGAAGATTAAAGGAAAAATTAGGGATTATTGGACGATCGCGATGTCGTTAACTGCTTCGAGGATATTATTATTTTCGCGATAAAGAAAATAGAGCTGGAGGTTCTCTCATTATGGGTTATTGCCGGATTAGTTGAGGTTCGACGTAAATTCCCTCTCGCGCGGGCGCCTTTTTTTTCACGCTATTTCAATTACAAAGCCAATAGACGGCATTTCGTGAGGGGGTTAACGAGCTCTATACTCTTTTATCTTAATTTCCTCGTGGGAGTTGTTGATGAAAATGAAAAAAAAAAAGAAATGAGGAGGAGAAAATAAAAATAGAACGATGTTAAGATTACGTGATTGGCTATAGCTTATCTTTTCCGGAAGTCCGTCTATAGAGTACTTACGGAGCTCCTTTAATCTTCAGTATACAGTATAGGATCAAGAAAATGTACTCCAGAACTTGCAAGAAGTAGCGAATCGAAATCTTCACCTCCCTCATTTGCAAAGCAAAATATCACTTAGCGAATCACGTGCATCCGTGTACGTGTAGCCCCCGACGCATATGCACGAGAGAGCCTGTATATGCACAGCTGCACTCGAGCAAGCGGCTAATAACAATCCCCAGGCATTCATACGCTCGTAAATCGGCCTGAAAACAGCCAAAGAGTCAGTGGGGTCCGATGCATTGGCAAGCAGAAGTCCTCCCTAAATCACACCGCAAGCTACCTCGTATTATACACCTTCCCTCGGTATCTCCCCCCCTCCTCTCTCTCGACTCTATAATAAGGCGACAAAAACGCAGCGGTAGCTTGGAAGGAAAAATAAAAAAAAGAGGGAAAAGGACGCACGAAGAAAGTTGAAGAGCGCAGGTAAAAAGCGCACACGCGCGTGTATAATTCCTCGCTCTTATACAGGCATCGATCAAGCTCCCGTCGTTATTTTTTTTTTCTCCAAGGAGAATAGAGAGAGAGAGAGAGAGAGGGGGAGAAAGTCGCGTCTTGGGAGTCCAGCTCTTCCCTAATAAAAACAGGACAATAAGTCCACTCGGCCGTCCTCTCTCTGGACGCGTCATCAATAACCATCGGTAGCACGCGCCGCTGCGTCCGAGAGCCATTCTCGAATGCTGCTCTGTGTGTACGAGGCGTATATAATGAGTCGTGCGCGCGAGAGAAACATATGTCAGGGCTCGCCTACGCGGCTTGTGAAGAGCTGACAATGTCGCAGGCTCGCGTGCCGCTTTAAGGGATCATCGGCTGGTCTTATGTGTATACCGTTCTTTAGGAGTAGGCTCTGACAAATTAGATGAGAGATTGCGCGTAAGTCGAGAAGGGGGGGATATCGACGTTTAAGTGTGAAGTTTTATTAAATGGCACGCGGGAGTTTTCGGAGGGTTTGATCGAGAGAGGCCAAGGGATGGATTATGCGATTTGGGTTTGTTTTTGGTATAATTATTTTTTTGTCACTTTTTGAGAAGAATGGAAAAGCACAAGTGTATCGGTATACAAAGGAAGAAAAGTGATGAGTATGTTCAGACTTTACTTAAAACATACCTTTTGTTTCGACACCTGCGGGTTTTTTTCGGGGCCAGTAAGCCGAATAATAATATAACACAAATACGCCGACGATAATTACGATGGAATATTCCTAAATTATCGCTTAACAAAATAGATGTACACGTGGAAACAGGTAAGCAAATTCACATCAGCTGACTGAATAATAATAAAAGATAATTAAGGCTCATCGAAATTACTTAAACTCAAAATGCTGTTAAATCACTTAAGTCTGGAGTTGGAACTTGCAGGGTAAGAGCAATATAGTACAATGTATACAATTGATAACAAAGTCGTTGGTATCTCGAGCACTGACACATGGCCCTGTGACAGTTCGGTTGGCGATGGTAGCCGCATGACGAAGGTTTCAAATTTCGTGAAATGGATCGAGGATGCTATGACGAACAAAAATTCGACCAAACAGCTCCTGCTGCATAAATTATAATCGTTCTTGTAACTTGGAAATATCTTTTAGATACATTTTTAATTACCGAAATAAACTGAATTTCCATCTGTTCGAAAAACCAAAACGCTTTTCTTTTTATGAGGCCGAGTTCCCGAATATTTTAATATCGACGGTGATATAACGATATTTCAACAGATTCATAATTCGCTCAATACACACGCACATTCCAAATCGTCTATCCGAGAATAATAAAAAAAAAAAGAAAATAACTTTGACTAGCACAGCCGGCGCCTCCCACTCGTCCATTCATCTCGAGCAAAGAAAATTCCACACGCACACATATCCTAAAAACCCTCATCTGCTCTCCGGCTGCAGAGCGCGCGCGCCGAATAACAAACAAGCCACTATACGAGGATCGCGTCTCTTACGCTCCTCCGACAATAGGGTCCCTCCGCCCTTGGTTAAGGCCTAATAATAGGGCCCGAGGCCCAATAGCTACCGTATGCACACAGCATCTACAAGCGCTTTAAGCTAATTCTTCTCGGAAGAGCTTCGAGGCAAGAGAGTAGCTCCTCCTCCTTCTCTCCTCGATCGTCGTCAGGAAAAAATCAATGTCCCGGAAAATTGCCGAGAGGGAGGTGTGTAGAAGGTGGAGGAGGAGGTCCGGCCCATTAACCGCGACAGGAGGGCACGCAGCCGCGAAGCCAGCCTTCTCTTTCTTCCCCTCCCTCTCGCGAGCTCACAGTCCTTTATGGATAGCTCGATGGTCCTTTAAAGCCTCTCTGCTGATGCTTTATGGAGCAGCTCTAGTGACGCTCTTACGCATGTGTATATGTGCGCGTTATATTCGCTGGCTTCGACGCTTTTCGGAGTAAATACGAACGATGGCCTTTTATGCCCCTTGGAGTTTTCGCCGGGCCTCTCCTTTTATTTTCCACGGGAAGTCGTGATAGGACGTTTTTCTTTGATGTTCGGGGCTATATGTGAGATGTTTTTACGGCCGAGCCAGGGATAGGGGGGGGGGGGATATATAAAGTGAGCGCTATGGGGACTTTGCCCGACGATACGGACCAACTTTAGTGATATATTTAAGCGATGATATTGCGTTATTTATGTGTGTACACGTGGAGCTGTTGGGTGTTTGTACGGTTATGTGTAGGAAGTAAATCTGGGTTTGAGACGCTAAAAATGGTAATTTCAAGTGAAATATTCGTATTATTGCGCGGGCCAGCGTTACAGCGGGACAACGCGCAGACTCTCCGCGGAATATTTGCGTATCAATAGGTCAAGGGGCTTTACTGTGTTTGTATATTACGTATAGAATTTCGAATTTCTCAATGGTTTAGCCGGGCGACGAGGAGCGCAGGCGCGGTCTTTAACGTAATCACGAGACAAATAAAGGCCTGCGCAGCCGACGTGAATGCGCCTAACAGTCGGGCAAATATTGAAATTTAGCCATTTGCGGGGATCGATAATTAACGTATTCCCGCTGATAATGTTGACCCTTCACCTCTGTATAATCGTCGAATCGCCATTCGCACACGGAAGCGCGTACAATAATCTTACGTACAAAGCCCGCGAGCAGTGTATATTATATCCCAGCGACACACGCACACGCTTTTATAGCAAACGCGCTCTCTCGAGCGAACCCCACTAAAACAGCGATTCCTCTCCGTTATATTTACCCAGGCCCTTAATCAAACGCATTTGCAGTAGCGCAAACACGGGAGAAAAGAAATCCCAGGCACTTGCACGCTTAATTATACATCCACGCGCGAGAGTAGCCAACAGTGAAATATTCGAGTGTTGCATTTAAAAAGTACACCTCTTTCCCCGTGTATAATACCGACCAGTAATACGCATCAAGCATCACTCGAGCATCGCACGGTCCAGCGGTCGTTGTAGCCCTTGCCCTCTCGCGGGATATAGATAGCGGCACGTGGCTCATAAGCGGGACACTCGATTAGCCAGCCGTGAGTGAAGACGCGGCTGCTATAATTGGCCAGCTCCTCTCGCGGCTTTTTTTTTCTTCATCGGGCTTATTTGCTCCGACGCTTGGCATATGCTCTACCCTCGTTCACCCCCCTGGCGTTGACTTTGCGGCCTCTGTGGTATTAAACGTGCGTGTCGCTTATTTGAATACACCGATGAGAATTGTTTGACTCTTGATGGCTCGGTCGTCCGTCGCGCGTAGTCTTGAGAAGATTTAGAGATGCGCTTGTTAATTTGCCGATTACTCTTGTTCGAGACGAAGGTAAACAGAAGCTTTATTTTTAATTGTATACTTTATTTTTTCATTGGCACGCAAACATGCGATTACTCAATGCTTCTTCAATAACTGAATAACATTAGGAAAATCAATTTCTTCAAGATCTAATGGTATTTCATTATCGTGACGAAAAGGCACTCGATTAACGAACGTGAATTTTCGGCTTTTGTGACTCTCCAAATATGCGTTCAATTTGTCGACGTAATTTTTGAAAATAGTCGTCGCTTCCGTCTGTATTTGATTGGCGATCTCCGACTTCATACTCTTTATTACGTTATTGAGTATGTCGTTGGTAAGCCAACACTTAAGTCCACCTTGAATTCCGCCTCCGATGTCGCTGAAATGCCAACGTTTTCATGCGGATGGAATAAATTTACAAAAATTGAATAGTTGAAAAATCGTATTATTCCTCACCTCATATCAATATTGAGCTTGTCGAATATAATTTCGTAGTTATTTAAATCGGCGCTTATGCCAACATTGACGCTCAGGCCTGTTATTTCACCGTTGAAAGTGCCAGAGCAATGCGTTATGAACACCATCCAAAATGCGCTGTAAATAGGCTTTAGATTTTTTCCTTTGTTTTATTACAATGTTAAATTGACAAATACATCATAAGAAAAATGATAATAGCACTTACATAGAGTTTATTCCATCCCAATGTCACGTCGAAACTCAGTTTCCTGTCGGCGTAGGAGATCTTGCTGTCGCGCATGCGTTGGATCGTTGACAATCCCTCCATAAATCCCCTCCTCAGTTGGAATCTGATCTTTATTAGTAAAGTATGATAAATTAAAATTTGATGAAGATTAGAAGAAAAGATATTTTTGTAAACATACAACTAGATATTTTGTGTAGGTAACGTCCGGTATATTCATTGGATCATAACTTTTCAAAGCTGCTTGAAGATCAGGAATAATCGCGTCTATTTGCCTATTAATAGCTGCCTCAAGCAACTTGTTTGATCTAACGAAAAAAAATTGAGAATTAAAGACGTAACATTTTAAATAGTAATAAAAATATTGCAAAACTTACGTTAACCCATATTTGCGTAACTCCGGCGGAGTTGCGTAATTAGCGCTAGCAATAGCTGCGATAAAGCTAACAGCAACTAAATACCGAGCTAACATTTTTGAAATTGAATTACTTACTGATCAAGTTAATCGATCCCACCGCTGTTATATTCGCTTTTCGTTATCAAAGAAGTATACAGTAATATCGAAACAAAATAAAACTTCGATAAATTCCCTCTTTCTAAGAATGCTTTTTTTTCTACCGGCATTATCAATCGATCATTCGCGACTCACTAAAAGTCCGCCGCCTTTTTAATGAACTTATCGCACGATCTCACGTCCACTTGGTTCTCTACAAACTTGAATCATCATTGAAGGAGAGAGTGAGAGTATAGTGTGTTGCGCGTATGCGTCGTTCGGGTAATTAACGCGCGAATTTCCGATTGCGGTATTCCGATTGTTCGTTCTCGTATGTTTGCTCTAATGTAGCTACAGCCTCTCCCTGGGATTTTAGCCGGACGCTCTGGGGGGGATGGAGTTTACTTCGTGGTCGGCCGGGCGAAAGGATCGAGCACGCAATTTGCGTAATTATACAACCCCTTGCACCGAACCGAATGGCAGCCGGTGTTATTGTTTATGCCGAAGTGACAATATAGTTTTGTACCGGGACGCATTTTGTTGTTACGCGCTACTCTTCCTTTTTTTTTGCAATCGATCGTATCTCCAGTAGGACTGCGATCACGCGAGGAAAATCGAATTAGCACATCTGTGTTCAACGATAAGAGAACCGCGCACGAAAGATAGTCCGCGTGTGTTACACCGGTTTTTTTTTATTATTGTTATTAGACGCACGCTCGCGCGACTATCAATTGTCACGCGCGTAACGACGAGGCGTCACAAAAAAAAAAGGCACCAACAGAAAGTCATCAATATTAATTCCGTCCAGACGCGCGCGCGTCTCTCGATTTCTATTTCCAAGTCAACCTTATTACATCGTCGCCGTCTTTTTTTTCTCGCTGCGCGATTATTTTTATCATTCGGCCGCGGACAATCGCTGATGACAAGTTGTTTTTTTTTCGGGACCGAGTGATTACGCGCACGTGAAATGGCCGCAATAATCGCACTATATTTATCATCACCCCCTCCTCCCTATTTGCCATCAGCTCTCCCAAGGGGCATCGAATCTATTTTTTCCTTTTGTATACATATATATTTTTTTATATCGTCGGCTACCATTTTAATTATACAAGCGCGCGCGTCCCTCTCTCTCTCTCTCTCTCTCTCTCTCTCTCTCTGAAGTGCGCATATCCCAGCACACACACACAATTCCATCGCGAAGATCGATCGTTTAATCCTGCAATAACCTTCGTAGCCCATCAGTATACACACTAATCACAACGACATAGTCCAAAGAGCATCCGCAGCCCCGAAGCCCTTACACCCCCCAGTCACCGAGAGAGTTCCAAATGCTGGTCTACGTAACGATCTCTCTCTCTCTCTTGCCCCCCTACCCTGTAGCTTCAATTTCAATTTCGTCGTAAAAGGGGGAAGGGGGGAGCGACGTTAGCGGAGGCTGCGAGCGCTACTCTCGCGCCCATTGTCGTGAAAACACGATTAAACGCGTCAGGTGGGTCAGGCGCGCGCGCGCGCGCGCTCCCGATACTCGTTGACAGTCGTGCCTGCGCGGGGGAGGAGGAGTAAGGGGAAATAGGACTGAATTCCTCTGGCGTGTCGAATGCAGGCCCAATATTGATATGTATACAAGGCGCGTTAGCCTCGTCTATATACCGTATATACGATACGCGCGAGCGTAGCCTATTGTGCGACTATAGGGCGAAAGGGAGAAAACTGGTTTTCGCCACCGCCACTTCCCCCCCCCCCTCCGCCGTTATCCCGGCCTCTTCGTGACTGTCACTGCAGCCGAGAGAGAGGGAAAGAGAGATGGATGTGCGATTCGTTGCGCGAGACGTTATTAGCTTGGTGCTTTCGACACGCGATTAATTGTGTACGTTCCGGGTTGACGAGTGTCTCTCTGTGTCTTTCTTTTTCTCTTGTTGGATACGATAAGTAGAGACGAATTTTCGGGGCAAAATCTCTTATATATTTTTGCATGGCAATTGATAAGATAAACCTTATTTAAACTTATTCCAATTTTTTTATCAAAAAAATCGTCCAACTCGCTAAACGTCTCGGTCATCGTTTTGTCAAACGACAAGTTTAGCCTGCGCGCGAGGGAGAGATAAATACGCCCTTCGCTTGCGTTTGTACTAAACGCGTGACACACATACTCGAGAGAGAGGGATAAAGCGCAAGGGTCAAGGGATCCAAGTGCAGGACGGCAATAGGGGGAGAGACAGAGATAGAGAGAGCGAGGGGTGATCGTCATGAATTCGCGATGTCGTCCTTTTTAATTCGTCGCATCCGAGGGTCGTTTCCCCTCCATCCTTACTCGCTTGGCTGCTCTCTCGGCTTCGCTGTCTAGCTTTTTCGAGGACCAACCCCGTGCTCCGAGGACTTTTTCATTCGAGACTATAAAATAATTGTAGAATATTATATATTGCTTTTGAAAAAAAAAAAAAATAAGAATAAAAGAAAATAATGAAAATTGAAAAAGAAATAATGTTGAAAGCAATCTCGACATTTGCTTATACATCGAGAGGCAGGTGCGTACGAGGGGGAAGACCAGTGTATACAGAAACGGTGATGGGCTCGGACGACAAATTGCGCGTGAAACGAATCGGATCTTTGTTCGGTCTAGCGTGTCTCGCTGTGCGCTACGCGAGCGTATAGCTTGCTAAAGGGTCCTCTCACCGTTCTCTCTCTCTCTCTCTCTCTTTGGGATAGAAGAGAATTCCAAGCGCGACGAGCTTTTGCCCAAGGATTTTTTAATTAAACCCGTGATTAAGCGTCTCGGCTTTAAAGTCCCCTCTCTTTTTTACACGCGCATATACAGGGGTAGCGTTCGGTTGATAGGGTAAGTGGATAAATGCGAGTTTACGGACGCGGAAGATGCGAGAGGCTCTCGGCGATTGCTTTCTCTGCCACCTTCTTTCTTTTTTTAATTTCGGCGTGTCAGACTTTAATGATATCAAACGCACAAAAGCGTCCCTGACGATAATAATAATAATTGCGTATACGTGCGCAGTATTCATACGATTGGCGTATAGAAGACCCCTGGGCTAGAAATAATTATCCCCAAGTGTAAACCGTGTTTTCCTCTCGTCACTAGTATCCCCCTCCCCACTTTCGCCATCGCCGATTCTAATTGCTTCGAAAGTCGGGTATACCGGTGTGCTTATGCACGTCGTCCTTCCCTCCCCATCCGTCAACGCCGCGTGATTAATAACCAGCGCTACGAGAGAGAAAGAGAGCCTTTTCAGATTAAGTGGAGAGGAGAGAGAGTAAAAAAAGGCGCAGCGTAACGCGGTCCTCTGTCGATCAAGCTGACTTTTTTTGAAAAGTCAGAAGTGAAAATTCGAGCTGAAGGCGCCTTTTGTACATGATCGATCTATCCCTGCTATATTATGAGGAGTAATCGATTATTTTTTAGTAAAAAGGCTTAATAAACAATTCAAAATAATCGATAATCGTTGGGATCAGCTCTGGCGGCCATTGTTTTATTCGAAATTTATGCGGGGGACAGACGATCTATCGGCATCAAGAATTACGCGTCATTAAGTATATGAGCGCGGGGGAGAGGCCATAAGTGTTTATCGGGGGACGCTGTAGGCGCGCAAACCGAGAGAGAGAGAGCTGTCGCTCGTAAATTCAAAACGATAAGCCGGAATACGGGGAGTATACCTCGCGCACGGCCCTGAGACACATTTTACGCGCGTTATAGACGACGGCCTCTCTCTCGATTACTGCGGTTGGAGTGGAAAAGAGAATAGGTTATGGGCGGCGCTGATATGCGCGGGTATATGTGCTCGTTTACTGTGGTTTATATTGGCATTTTGGATTATATTGGGTGTAGCTTTGGCTTTGCGATTATGATAATTGGTAACGAGAGCGATTTCGAGGAGAATTATTGAACTAATGCAGAGTTTGGGGATTACCGTTTTTTTTTCTTTTAAATGTAAGCTAATATAAGTTGCAACCTAACTACGAAATAATGTGCGCTCTCGTGTCGATTTCTATATAACAACCCTCGAACTATATATACCCACTTGAGCAACAAAAAAATATAAAAGACGGATATAACCACAGGATTTTCCCCGAAGCTAATAGACTTCCTCAACGATCTCACAATAGCTTCCTGGTCCTCCTTAAAAAAAAAAGTGCCTCTAAAGAGCCACCCCCGCTCTCGAGAGTGGCACATCCGGGCTTAGAGCCAGGCCATTTAATCCGCATTTATTCTCGATAAGGTGTCTGCGTTTCCCCCCCTCACTCGTTTCCGACTTTCAAAGGGCCCACTTCGGGCTCCGGAAACGCGAAAAGAAGCTGACCCTCCAGCCGAACAATCGGCACATTCTCTCTGCCGCTTGAGGGAGAGAGAGAGAAAAGAGCGTAAGGCTGAAGAGGAGGTGAATTTCTTTAGCGGCGCGCGCGACAATTGACTTTGGCGCGAGTCCGAGGAAGGACCAGACCTTAAAGACAGTGCGGAGAGTAGGCGGTTTTCCAGGCCTCGAGAGAGAGAGAGAGAGGAGAGTCAGGAAGAAAGGAGCAATGGGGAAGTCGTAAAGCCGGTGACACTTTGCCGCTGACAATGAAGAGAGGCCGCACGCGGCTCTCTCTCTCTCTCTCCGCACCGGACGCTCTCTTCCCTTTTACATCCTCTCCGCTCCGCTCTCATTCATACCTTTTTCGACGCTTCTCTCCCTCTCGGTCCCGATTCAAATTTGACCATTGACTAGTAGGCCACTGGTCAGTTTCATTCATTCTCGCACGCGCGCTTTTTCCTCGTGAATGACACTCTCTTTCCCTCTCTCTCTCTCGTAGTGGGCGTTCGCAACGGGGAGGCCCGGTAATTGTCCACCTAAACGCTACAATGTTGCGGGGCCTACGCACCAGAGAGCGTTCCCGGTACTCGATTGCGATTCCGATACTTATACGTATACACGCGCGCCGACGTGTCTCTTGCTTTTCGCAACTAAGGCCCTTTTTCTCTCCCCCCACTCGTTTTCTTTATTACCGAGGAAGCGGCCCTAATACGCTGGGGACCTGTTCCTACGAGCTGGTACCAGCAATCGAGATCGGTCCGCGTCTCTCCATTGTTCCGGCTACCTGCTGCGCTTTCCGGCCTGCAGGTTCGCTCTTTCTCTCTCTCTTCCTTTATAAGGCCCACCGAGTGTACCGCTTAACTTTCCCACGGCTTGCGCACTTTTGCCATTTTACGATCGAACTGCCTGGTCTATTTTGGGGAAAAATTATATACGTAAACGGGGGTAATGCGTCTTTTAGAGACGCGTAAAAGCTTTGGCTAAAAAAAATATAAAGACTGCTTTATTTTTTGGAAGGGCAAAAAGAAGAAGATGCAGCTGAAAGTCTTCTCGAACTTTGTATCGCAAATTTTTATACGTCGCTCGAGCGCTTTTATAGAACCTTTTTATCTTATAAACGTTTAATACACGGATTATAAACGGGTAAAATTTCAAGTCGAAGTAGCAATACGCTCTCGTTTCTCCAAATTACATCGCTGTATCTCACTAATATCCAATTTTAATCTCTCCCCGAGTCCAGCTATTAATCCTCTCGCCGAAAATCAAACCACACGCCGACGAAATATTAATATCGCCTCAAAGAAAATATACGAGCAGACGTGTTCCTCGAGCGAGTCTCATCGTCGAAATTGAATCCGAGTCCTCTGCCCGCCCCTCCAGAACGAATCAGAAATCGTCAACTCCGCGCGCCATTTATTAAATTCATTCCACTTTCCCTCCCGGTCTCTTTTTCCAATCAGCCGAATGGTAGCGTTGCATATAAACCTTATTCCACCTTTTCCATTCCCCAACTCGACATCTACACAGTGGCCCTCACCTTTTACAAATGATAAAAAAAAAAAAACGTCTCCTCGTTTCTCCATACACCCTGGTGACCTACTTATGCGCGCGTGTCACCGCGGCAATATCGCACCTACTCTATAACCCCCCCCCCCCCCCCCCCCCCCCCCCCCCCCCCTCTCCCCCCTCCCCCCCCCCCC